>JAOPHQ010003742.1:0-141495 GCA_030340625.1 Merluccius polli
CACACACACACACACACACACACACACACACACACCGTCACTGAGGGTCCCAGAGAGGCACGGAGGCGCATATGGGTGCGCCTGCTGCGTGCGCGTCACCCCAACCGCGCCTTTGTAAAAACTTCACTCACGCTATCATCATCACCCCTATATCTGTATGGCACAGTGGTTGTAAAATGAACATTGTGTGTGTGTGTGTGTGTGTGTGTGTGTGTGTGTGTGTGCGTGTGCGTGTGCGTGTGTGTGCGTGTGCGTGCGTGCGTGTGTGTGTGTGTGTGTCCACGAAAATAACCAGAAATGGTTCGGGATGAATTGCCTTTTGGTTATTTTTTTTAAAACCTTGAACATCGCCAACCCTTTTTGCGCAATTCTTTTTTCGCCATTTCTGCGAGAAGGCGTATAAAGCATGTGAGTACCAATCTGCGACACTCATTTTAATTCAGACTCCGACACATTCAACATAATAGGTATTCAATATAAGCGTACACACACACACACACAGACACACACACACTAACAATCAACTCAATTCAAAATCATGCATTTTTAACATCTTTACGCGTTACGCGTCTGCTCCGACGCGCGTAACGCCCCTCTATCCAAAACGCGCACCTTTGTAACAACAAAAAGAAAGAAAAAAAACCTTTAACACATAATGAAGTACTTACTGTCAAGTGTTTGTATTTCCACAACAACAACGACCTCCCCCAAAAAAGAAAAGCGATTCCGACTTAAAAAAGGGCAAAGTGAAAGTTTTTCTCCCCCCTCAGCAGCAGCAGTAGTTCCTCTGTAGCTCGGTGCGCCTCGGACTAATTTAGCGCCAAGGCTCGCGCTGCCGTTTTAAAGCGCCTCATTATGGAAAAAAACAACGCCCTGCTTTGCGTCGTGACGTCACTCAGGGCCACCCCCCCAACCACCCCCCCCCCCTTCAGTTGACAGCTAGGTTTCCCAATATACATGGGGGGGGGGGGGGGGGGGGGGAGGTGGGGATGGAGGGGCGGTGGATGGGAGGTGTGGTCCTCTGTGATCCACCACTGTTTGGTTCTCATGGCTGCCGTGGAGACTGCAGCTGCTTCCCCTTGTTGCATTTCAGGAATCCAGCTGTTGCTCACCGGGATGCGGTCTCTGTCTCTGTCCTCCCCGGTGTAACCGTGGGCCCACGCCGTAATATGACTTGTATGGGAAGTCAGGCCGCGTAAAATACATCAGGAGGGACGCCGATAGAGTGGAGCCAGTGGTGAATATACAAGGCGGCCGACACAAATCCATCCATCCATTCATTCATTCATTCATTCATTCATTCATTCATAGGTGATAATAACTTAGTTGCTTTTAATTCCTCATCCAAATATTAAATCGTTTTTGTGATGGTACAACTTAACATAATAATAAAACATACATTACTATTATTCCACATTTCATCTGCGCTTGATTTCACTGCCATAATTATCAACATCATTATGACTAAAGAGCCCCCAGTGTGACAATGTGTCTCACATTTACACATAAGCAGCTTCGTCAGACGCCTTTATCCGAAGCTTTGAGTTTAAAGGACTGTTTGAAAGACTCGCACATGCGTTGCCCTGGCAACAGCATACACAAACACTGTTGCGGTGTAATCGCGGGGTCTTTTCCCTCGGCCGGTCATATGCCCTGTGACTCACACCATGTGCAATGGTGTTGATGGGTATGTCCAGCGCATTACCGCCACTCGAGGGCTTGTGTCCGCCCCCCCCCCCCCGCCCCCCCCCCCCCCCCCCCCGCCCCCCCCCCCCCCCCGCCCCCCCCCCCTCTCTGTCTCTCTCCGTCTCCGTCTCTGTCTCCCTCTGTCTCTGCTCTCTGTCTCTCTCTCCCTAGCTGTTTGACATGAGTCATTTCCAGTGGAAGCCAGCAGGAGGGCGTAGATTCATCGGCACGAGTTTCCCACTCCCCATGAAGACATAGCGCCTGTAAGTGAGGCTACACTGGAGATGCGAGGCAACACTCTCATGCGGGGCACAGCGCCGGCCGGAATCGAAGAACAAATAGCAACAAGTGAACTTATAGGGGGCTTTGAGGAAGTGAGAAGCATGCATCTCTCACCGCCTACTTCCTCTGTTATACTATAAACGCCCTGAACCGAGCGGCATGCAGTTTACATGAGCTGACTGTTGTTGTATAACACACACACACACACACAACACCGCACATGATCCAAAACCTCAGCCAGGCAGTGGTTCTACCTCCAGAGACGTGGTAGATTGGTAGATCTCCTTTCAAGCACCCTTAGTCACAGCCGTCATAGTGTAGGCCTAGGGGAATATGATATAACTACAGTAGTCGGAGGTATGCCGTTGTTTAGGACGGATCAGACCCAACACAATGTTTTCTGTGTCTCAGAATGGGACACCGGATGGATTTCAAGCCACACAACATGAACATGACAGACAGACAGACAGACAGACAGACACAGAAACACATACTGTACACACACACACACACACACACACACAACAGACCAAAAAGACAACACACAGAGGATTGTGGGAGGGAGGGGTGGCACGACACATGAACACAACAGAAGCACACACGCACACACACACACACACACACACACACACACATAGCATGCCCTCCATTGGCTGGCCGAGAATGGGAAAAATGGTTGGGGGGGGGGGGGGGGGGGGGGGTGGTACATCAGATAAGACCCATGTCAGCATCCGCTCTCTCTCTCTCTC
Organism: Merluccius polli; assembly: GCA_030340625.1. Taxonomy (NCBI): domain Eukaryota; kingdom Metazoa; phylum Chordata; class Actinopteri; order Gadiformes; family Merlucciidae; genus Merluccius; species Merluccius polli. The sequence goes on from JAOPHQ010003742.1 coordinate 2,718, forward strand.
TCTCTCTCTCTCTCTCTCTCTCTCTCTCTCTGTCTGCTCTGTCACTTTATCTCCACTTTTCCGGCGCATTTTGAACGACATGTCACACCCGCGCTGAAAAAACAATGGCCTGTTAACAGAGATTCACGTACGCTCAGGCAGCACACGTACGTGACAGACCAACAGCCGCAATCTGGTCCCCTTGAGGGACGTCCTTCACACTTTGATAATAACACAGAGACACCCCAACCCCCCCCCCCCCCCCCACCCTTAACTGATACTGATATAATCATTTTATTTTATTCTTCCGCTACAAGTGATGTGGAAAAACACTGTGGATCAGGTTATGTGATCGAGTTTGAACTCTTAAAAGGCTTTTATTTTGATGAACTCTGCACACGGTGAAAGGTATAGCGCCCTGCATTCACATCTGGGGATAACGACGTTGCGTCGTTTAATCTAAAGAGGAGCTGTGAGGGGCAGCCTACCCTCCCTTCCACATACACACACACACACACACATACACACATGCACACACACATGATCACACACACACACAACAAAAACACACACACACACACACGTGATGACAGACAAACCCCTTCGCACGCACCCAATCACACTCTGCCGCCCCCACACACACACACACACATACACACACACACACACACATGTGCACACATGCGCGCACACACACACATGATCACACACACACACACACACCACACACACACACACACAACAAAAGCACACACACACACACAACACACACATGATCACACAGAAACCCCTTCGCACGCACCCAATCACACTCTGCCGCCCCCCCCCACACACACCACACACACACACACCTATCCCCTTATATGTCAATGTTTGTAAATGACTGACAAGCATGGGGGGGGGGGGGGGGGGGGGGGGCTGAGTCAACACACCAAGCACATGGGTGTGTTGAGTTTACTCCATTTACCCAAAGCCCTGTGGCCTGCTGCCAAAGCCTTTCTGGCAGAGCGTGCCGCTCAGTACGCATTCCCACTGAGGCGTATGTCTAACGTTGCAGCCAGGGCAGCAAGTCAAGATTTCACCTCCACGGTTAAGATGACAAGATCTGCTCCCCCCCCCCCCCCCAGTTACAGGGAGAGTGCATTCCAAGACCATAGATAGGGCTATAGGGATGCACGTCCTACGTAGGGGAGAGCCGAACGGGTTACAGTCGCCGTATCCGCTGTCCACGCACGGATACCATGGTTACCCTGATGGGGGGATGTCTTGTGCGTTAGAGCACCGGTGCACACGCCTACTAACACCACACACACACACACACACACACACACACACACAAGGCAGCGTCAGAACAACAGCCGTATCGAAAAACATCACGACGACGCATCACAGCATGTGTGTGTATACGATACACAAAAGGCAAACGCATCGCAACCTCACAGCCATACTGTATGTACTGTACACACGCTACAAGAATGTGGCATTCTTCCTTTTCTTAACAGCGGATCAAGGCTATAATCCTTGATGAGCTTTCCAGAGGCTGCCTTGAACTTGCCTTGAACTCGTCCTTTGAATTACATTAGACACACACCGAAGGAAAAAAAAACAGAAAGGTGGCTTTGCTGTGTGGATCAAGGGGGTTGCTGTAATACTTACAACGGCTATTGCTGGAGTGTGACTCTGAGCCAGAGGTGGGGGCGGGTCACCGCTGCAGGTCAGAGGGTGTTGGAAGCTACGACGCCGCGTGATTATTCACCAGTAATCGTCCACTGTCCCTATACCTGTCCATGTGAAGTGTTTTTCTCTGCTGGTTCTGCTGGACTTTGCTCGGGCACCCCCTACACACACACACACGCACACACATACAGTACATACACACACACACACACACACACACACACTACCCTATCACAGCCTTATCATGTATCAGACCCCACCCACTCAGCGTCAAACAGCCCTGCAGACTTTGTCTCTGGGTCTTACGTTCGTTGTTTACCGACAGATGGGCTGAGGAGTTTCGTTTTATGCAGGTCTTCATGCATCTACATCCATAGCCGTACACACACACGTGTGTGTGTGTGTGTGTGTGTGTACACACACACACTTGCTTTTCGCGAGCCACCGTCGTCTCTTGCTTTCGCGTCGTCTCTGCTGTGTTGTATAAATCTGTGTGCGTGCATGTGTGTGCACAGAGATTAATACAACACAGCAGAGACAACGGTGGCTCGTGAAAGCGAGACACGTGATTCTATTCTGACTTTATTAATCTAATAACGTTGAGAAACTGCACCAGTACCGTCTGTTATTGATCCGGGAGGCAAGGCCGGACACTTGGAAGCAGACAGCAGGGGACAGAGCGGAGGATGGGGTGGAAGGAGATGTAAAAGGCTGTTAGAAAACAGAGAGATTTAGAGAGAGAGATGGAGAAAGAGAGAGAGAGAGACAGACAGAGAAATAAAGAGGGAGAGAGGTAGACAGAGAGAGAAAAAAATAAAGTAATTGGGTATTTTCAGTGAGTTTGCCCAACGGTTGGTTTCAGACCACTCAGACAAATGATCTTGTCACCAGATTTTAATCAGACACAGACACAGAGGACATAGAGGCGACAAACCGGCTGCCAACTGCTGCCATTACTGTAAAAAGAAAATGTTACGAAAGCCCAGCATTGCTACAACGGCACAGACCAAATCTGTTATTGAAAATGTGTGACATGATAAAACGTGTTAGTTCAAAGTGATTTAGAGTTGATAATCGAGTTGCATTAGAATAACATGAATCCTACCAAGTGTGTCTCGCCGTTCACCTAGTAATAAGCAAATACAAATGTGAAAATGTTTTAAAAAATTTGGGAATATTGTATTTTGTTTATATAAAATATAGACTTATGTGGCTTAAAGAAAAGGCTATATTTGGAGTGTAACTAAAGTGTAATGAATGTTGAAAGGGATTTAACGGCATTCATTTAAAGCCTTGCAGATTTGAGAGATTCAGAGGTGTGACCGGTATGCTATTATTATCATAACACAAGGCAAAACACGAGAGAACATTTCGTACTTTGTAAAAAAAACATTTAAAAAAGAGAAAGAAAAAAGCAGAAAGTAGGCTGATTGCTGTTTAGGCTAATATTGAGCGTCCTCCACTTTTGTTTTCTCAATAACAGCCACTTCCTGTGGTTTCCCTGGAGACGGTTGTGAAAATCACTCAAGGAAAACACTGTCCCTGTTCCATGACTACACCAGGCATAAAACTCAGTCATCATGACCCCACCGTGACGATGATTCAACAAAAAACAAACAACAATGCAACCATATCCGGACCGCTGGTGGAGCCTCTCCCACTAACTGCTAATGTACCGCTGGCTGTGACACACACCTCCATGTACCCCCTCCACCTCCTTCCTTCAGTATCCTTTATTACATTTACATTCAGGGCATTTAGCAGACGCTTTTGTCCAATTGCTAAGTTGATCCTTTATCCTTTATGTTTCTTCATGTTTCAGTCCTTCATGTTTCTTTTTTAGTGTATTTGTGTATTTATTTTTATATTTTATATTTTTGTTTCTTGTGTTGGACAATTTAGTGATGATTTCTTTCTCTCCAACAGATATCCTTTATTGAAATTCTATCAATTTCCCGCTATCAATGATATTCTTTAATGTGGTGGTCGCCAATACAAATATAACACATTTAAAAAAAACTCCTAATTCCCACTGAAAGCGACGACGCGTTGTGAGCGATTGTTGAGCTTTTCTTAATTACAGTAAGCGGTTGGACAACTGCTCCAGCTTATCATTGCGAGACACACGGCGAGGCTGTTTGAGAGGATCAGGGGATGCCGGGTGGGGTGGGGCCCCAGGGGACTGTATGGGTTTTTTCATAGTAGCATGTATTCCACGAACCGTCACATCTCAACTGTTGCACTCACCACAGCGGTACTGGACCACAGGGTGGTTTGAAATGCGGAACAGGGTACCGGTTGGACTTATCTAGCTGGCTGTCTAACAGCTTGAGCTTCCTCTCTTGGGACCGACCAAACTGTTACTATCAGGCATCTGGGTTGACCTCAGAGGAAAGTCCTATTGCATCACTCACAGAATAGCGGCAGAATTATTTTTAGGCTAACAGAGAAAAGCCCATCATAAGGGGTTTTTTTTAAACATTTTTTAAAACTTTGTTTTCTAACTCTACGCATTCGAAGCCCAACAAAGCAGCTACCAACATTAGCCTGAGAAAAACAGATCTGCCGGCTGGCGCGGATTCAGCACCCCCCCAGGAAGAGCTGGTTCCCATGGACTAGTTCCCGTTAAATGGAAACCCCGTCGTTTTTTTTAAAGAGCAGAAGAAATGAGGTGGAGCGATGCGCTGTGGGTTACAGGGCCAGGGGGGTCGAAGAGGCGATGGAGCCGCGACACACACCGTCAACTTAGATTTAGACGAACACGTTGGCTGGTAACGAAGCAGCAGCTGGACGTGTTTCTGTGTTTGTCTGTTTGGTTGTGTTATTTGACTCGGTGTATTGATTTTTTGTAATATCAAACTACATATAAAGCTTAGAGATGAGTCTAATATGAATATGACATCAGTATAAAAAAAATGCGTCCGCTCTGCAGCATAAATAATTCAATATCTTATTGAAACGCTGATACCGTTGGCTGTCCGTTTGGTTCAACGGACGGGACCCTCGCCCTAAGGTTTGTGATCAGCTCTTTAGAGTGGTGTGTGATGGCATGTCAAACACATAAACACGGGGCACAGGGCGTCTATAACCAGCGTTGGTATTATAAATAAACTGTTAATACGCCCGGACGGCAGAAAGACATTCCAGAGTACATTCCCCACATGCGGGGGTGGAGAGAGGAGGAGGAGGAGGGTGTATTTATGTCTTGACCAGAAAGACCACCTCAAAATAAAAATAAAATGCAAAATATTGAATAAATACTGGGAAACGGGCGGTGGTGGGAGTGGCGGGGTTGTTGTGATTATGTTTTCAAGAGTAAAAGCGTTCTTCTTTTTCTCACATAAGGGACTTTTTCCATGAGTAACTTTGCCAAATATACATCGAGAGAGAAACGGTGAGAAAGCCACAGGTAGAGTTGAAGAGGGAGGGAGAGAGAGAGACAGACAGACAGACAGACAGACACAGAGAAAGTGAGTGAGTGAAGGACAACGCCAGCTATGTGCTGTTCTGTTAATACATTTAATAACAGAGTGATGAGGGCAAGGCGGTCACGTGATCCAAGGTAGACAACAGGAAGGCTGTCTCCGTGGTGCCGGGGCCCAGGAATGTGGCTTGGTTTGGCTCAGAAGTTTAACTACAGGGGGGGTTGCTCCCTCTCTCTACCACTCTCTCTCTATCTCTATCGCTCTCACACACACACACACACTCACATCAAGTCAAGTCAATGAAGCTCTATGAGTGTGGCGGTTGGATAGAAAGAAAAAAAATGTGTTGACAATGTTGGCAATTGGATACATTACCATAAGTAGATGAAATACATGGAATAAGCAGGTCATTACATGACTGTGTAAATGGTGCAAAATACCCTTTTTGACCAGTATGATTCATCCATGTAGCCACACACACAGACACACACACTGGCACAAATACATTACAACCCCCCCCCCCCCCACACACACACACACACAGGCACGCACATATACAAACCCACGCACGCACACACACACACACGCGACTGTTTGGACGTTAAGGTCCATCATCATTTTTGTTTGCATGGCTTGGGAGCACATGTGTGTGTGTGTGTGTGTGTGTGTGTGTGTTTTTACAGTGGTTTGCATACAGTCCTGAAAGAATGTACTGATATCAAAGTGCAAGTTTCACATGCCCCCACAAACACACACACACACACACACACACACACACATAGGCACACACATAGGACACGTACACACACATACATGGACACACACATGAGTTCACACACACACATTGTATCTGTACAACACCCGGCCCTCCACTGAGGAATCTGGAGGAGCGGAACCAGTCGGTATTTGCATTGGCCTCCATGGCCAACTTTTTATTTTAACAGCAGCGTCCAATCAGGATGACTTTGGGTGGAGTCATGTGGAAATCGCCTCAGCGAATTTCAGCTTGTTCTCAGCACTTAAAAGAAGCCTGCTTTGCCTAGCTTAGCTTTAGCCTTCTGGGTTCGGCCTCCTCCCAGAGCTTGGTCTGACTGCCTGGACGACTCAGTGATCAGACGCTGGGTGTGTATCTATAGGCACATACACCCATCCAAATCAAGTCAAGTACTTTATTTGTCAGGGGCAATTGGTTGTGTAGCTGTCAAAACAATAAAAACACACAAATATCACAATACACACAATATCAAAAAGAGCAGTAAAAGCAGAAGTAAAAACATACATTACTATGTGGTTTAATATTGCTAAAATGAAAGCAATGTTTACCAAGTGTGGTTGGGTGGTCAGGCTGATCCTACCTTTTACTATTGGAGTTAGTGCTGGAGTTTAGCCAACCTGAACCAGACCACAACACGTAGAGATGGATGGAGAGACAGACGTAATGCAACTTGGCGTCCAATAGATGAAGAGCATGGGGATGGGGATCCAGAAACTTCATGAATTATGCATTCCTGACTTAAGGGACAAAGTGATTGCTCAATCGATCGTCTGTCTTGTGATTGCTGGTTGGAGAAAATTCTGTCTGACAAGTTTTGGAGAAATCACTTACATCTTCACTTTTTTTTTTTTTTGTATATAGGATAACAATGTGTAGTTTATGTATAATATTGCATGGTAACAATGCAACAATGCGATACTCCCTTAATGAGCCGCTTAACGCAATTGCTCATATCAAAGATTACATTAACTAGCATGTAAATATGTGTATGCTCTGATTGTGGTGATCGGTGAATCGTTAACAGTAGCAGTGGCTGCACAAGAAGCACAATAGTATTGATTTAAGACAAGTGACATGCCACAGTACAGATAAAGGCCATAGGTAGGTGTAGCAATTGCAGGGTTAGGTCATGGTGTATGTGTGTGTGTGTGTGTGTGTGTGTGTGCAGATGCTTTGTTTGCACAGGATTTTAAAGGTGTTGAATGGGAATCAATGTGCTCCATACTTCACACCCTGTGGACTTTGGCATGTGCTAAAAATGAACACATCTTGGGAAAGAAGGGATGGGTTATAAAGAGAGATTGAATGAGTTCCATAACAACCGATGAAGGTTGGGCTCACAAATAGGTGTGGGTTTTTTGGTGCTCAAAAGTTTTCTTTATATTCCTCCACCTTTGGGCCAAATCCTTACGTACCACACCCGTAATCTCTTCAATATACCAGCGAAGCTAGCGAGGCATCTTATTACTTCATGGATCAGTCATAGGATAATCACTGTGTGCCTCCTAAGTGATCTACTTAAAGGGAACAAACGACCTAAATTCCTCATCGTGGGCCTTATTCACCTTGAGGCCATCTTGGATCCAAACACTAGTTAGGTGGGGGCTGCATTCCACATTGAGGTCACCCCACCCAGCTAGCATTTAGAACCAAGATGGAACCAAGATGGCCGCTAGGTGAATAAGGCCCATAGAGAGCTACATGTTGTTCTGTCCTGTTGCAGTCAGTGATGGGTCATGGGGGTGAAACTCAGGTCATCAGTCCAGGCAGCCAGATATGCCAGATGTGTGTGTGTCAGCCATCAACTTGTGTGTCTTTGTGTTTGTTGTGTCTCTTCATCAACACTCAAGGAGCTAACGCTCTGGGACTTGGGTTGTCACATCTGCTACCATGATGTATGTTTGTGCTCCGTTGGTCTGTCCTGTCCACCGCCTTCTTTCTATCAAAGGACAAACAAAGTCTGACCCAAGAAGACCGCTTGTTTGACTCATCAACACTGCTGCGTTAATCATGGTGTTTAAACTGCAAAGGTCAGTGATAAGTAAAACCACAAATTATAGGATTTGTTGGTTGTTCAGGAGTCAAGACATTTAGTATCGCTCTTCTTTAACCCCGTCAACCTTTAGATAGAGAATTTGTATTCAATAGGAATGATGCTACATGCTTTTTTAATATATATTTGCGTTAATGTCCGGGACTTTTGCCTTTAACAAATCAATCGAAAATGCAACATATGCCCTTTTTTCAAAGTTTTTAATGTTTTTAATAGTTTTTTAAATGTAAACATACACAGGAATTAGTAATTACCAAGTGTGCGTAATGCCATGACCAAATAGTCATAGTCACTGTTATACATAGATGTTATTTTACCTCTTGAGATCTGCGCTGTTTAGTTAACACATTTCCCACCTCTAAATCACTCAATATAAAAAAAAGCTGCACTGAAGCTGTTTTTCATCCCCAGTTTAGGTCTCTCCTGTAGCCCTATTTATGTCCCAACACTCGGATAAACAAAGTAACATGCCAGCTGAGATGAGGACATCTATGCGGACAGTGGATACATCTTCAAAAACCTGCTCAGAACCCGGAAAGTAGGTCAAACATCAAACCTCTACCTCACTGTTTTCAATGGGATCCCTACGTGACCCCTGGTAACATAGTATAGTGTGTTGGGTCACAAATGGGTCTAGGTCCCAATCCCAGGTGCCGGGACCATTAGGTGTAGCCCACAAGTCGGGGTGTGCTGGGGAAGCTCTTGCGCATGCCCATACACTTCTCCTGGTCTAGGAAGAGGGAGTTGGCCTTGACGGACAGGTCATGCTCCAGGGTCACCTTGGTCTTGACCAGGGTGTGCAGGGTGGCCTCGGCCTCCATCAGCCTGTCCTGGAGCTTCTGGATGGTGTCCTCGATCTCCCTCACCTCGCCCACCAGTCTGACCAGGTGGGAGGAGACGGATTATTGGAAAATGATCATAAGAGGAAGAGCAATGGATCTCTCTCCAGGCTTGAATGGCATGAAGCCTGCTTACATTGACTTATAGTGCAGAATACGTAATACGTTGTATTGTAAAATAGTATTTGTATATACCTTTGAAGTGTGTTAACGTGACATGACGTCGGTCTAATCCTAACACAATGTCTTCAATTTTGTATGCCAAGATGGTGTGGAGTTTACTCTAGCTTTGTGAGCACTTGTTGTGGAGCTACCTGTAATGGGGGTTGTCTCTGCAGAGCTCCACGTTGGGCCTGCGTGTCCTCTCCTCTAGCCTGGTCTGGGCCACCTTCAGTGGGTTCTCCTTGTCCCTAAGTGCCTTCTTCAGGGAATCAATCAGCATCTCCGTCTGGAAGATCTCCTGCAGGGTCTGGAAATACAAACGAGAAGGTGACAAGTCAGAGACCCCAGCCAACAAGGAACAAAGAAAGTAATTTTGGCGGATAAAAAAGTAGAACTTAAGGATTAGTGATAGTGTGCCTCTGACTTAATGTAATTTCAGATAATCACCATTCCTTGCACTAAGTGCTCTTGAAGAGCCAACAAGGTTTTATTAAAGACTGTGTGACTAACATCACAGCTGCTCAACAGTGAATGAGCCCGCCCAACAGCTGATCTCATTTCAAACCCCATAAGCCCTTCAAAAATGAACTCCCCATAACAATAGGTTTCAGCATGGGGAAGGGAAGAATATAGCACTCACAAATAAACAAGAGTCTGTTTAAGGATCCTGTCTTTGGACGGGGGCCCAAACCCGTACTAGAGCTTGGTGAGGTTGTGCGTGTCATGATCTATAACACGATTATGGAGTAATGGCATGCAGTTACTTTGGAGCAGATCGTTTGGAAACATTCAGTTACATGTTTTTTAGTTTTTTAACAGAAGTGCATTTCCGCAGTCATCCATCTTTGGACCTTCCTTTTACGTTCCTTTTTTTAAATGTAATACTTTTGACTCCACTACATTTTGAACACACAAAGTTGGCCACACACAGTCAGTCAGTCAAGTTCATCCGGTTCTGGTCACCAAGCCAAAATGGCTTTTGGCTAAGTATTCGATTCAGAGAACTAGAAAATCAGCTTTATCGGAAAATAAACAGAGGACTGTGTTCACTACAGGCAATGAGTGTGGCGGTTAAGCCTCTATCAGCTGTTACATTCCTACCTCTTTAGCTAATTAGCATCAGAGTTTTGGTCCCCGAGACATCAGCTGATTGGTTTAGCAGCTGTTAAGGTCGTTTATAAACTGACAGCTCGCACTACCTCGCTGTATTTCATGCCAACAGTGTTTATTACTTGCGGTTGCATTGTCCTGTCACTCTGACCCCATGGAACAATGCATTCTTCAAGCAATAATCCCATTGGAGAGCATTTGTAGTACATGAAAACAATACTGATGCATTTATAAAAGCTTGAGCAAAAATATCATGACTCAAGTATATATGGCAAACTTTCATTTATACTTAATTGAGACTTTTCTGTCCAGGACTGTTTATTGTTAATTGATGTATGTATGTATGTAAGTATGTTTGTCTACCTCAGCATCTGGTGGTGAAAAGAGAATAAAGAAATGAAAAATAAATACATCTTAATATAAAGGAAACTAAAGGAAATAAAGATAGGTGTAAAAGCATTTTGTGTTATAACATTGGTAAGTTATGTAGTGTAATGTTGTATGCAGATATGGCTGTAAGGTACTTTTAAAAGACTGCTCGATATCTAAAAAATGAAATGATAACTAACACTAGTTAAGTCGAGACAAAACATTTGACTGTTTTTTTGCATAGCAGTTAAGTCACTAAGACATCATTAACATTCATTTGAGTTAATGAGTTCATAATTATTATATTTTAAAGATACCCTTGAATGCACTTGAATGCTTTTAACATATTCTATATTTAATAATAAATAGTTGAATATGTTTTTTTATATTTATATATATAGTATTCTTATTTTTTTATAAAAACAACTTAACAGCATACATGTTTTAACCCCATAGAAGCCGAAGGTTTCCATGAACTGATAAGTAGGTAATGCCTCCAAGCTCTCCCCGCCCTATTTCCCCTCAAACGGCCTTTAAAGGCATAGCCAAAAATATAATTTGGTGCAAACATTTGCATAGAATAAGAATTAACCACCCTGGGGGCTGGTTCTACAGGTTATACAAATTGCATAGCCAAATTCACACATCATCAGCCATCTGGCTCAGTCATGGACATAGACACAGACATATGACTCAACAGATGAGAACTCCACCATAGCTAAATCAACTCACTCCACCAAGTCAAGACACTTTAGCCAAGTCAAGTCACCTTAGCCAAGTCACCTTAGCCAAGTCGGGTTATCTTAGCCAAGTCACCTAAGCCGAGTTAAGTCACCTTTTCTAAGTCACCTTAGCTAACTCAAGTCACCTTAGCTAAGTCAAGTCACCTGAGCCAGGTCAAGACACCTTAGTCATGTCACCTTAGCCAAGTGTGTCTGGAGGCTGTTCTTAGTGTTGGCAGTCTCTGATATGCGGTTGGTGAAGGCCACGTTGGCGCTGTTGAACTGGGTCCACATCTCGGTGGACGTAGTGTTAAGCAACACCTCAATCTCGTCCCTCAGCTTGTGGGAGGCGGCTCGCTCACTCTGGGACTGCAGGATGTTGTCATCGGTGAACTTGGACCAGGACTCTGGCAGGGAGAGGCTGACAGAGCAGAAGAACAGAGACACAGCTTGTATCCACCATAAAGAGCAGGAGGTTTAAGAAATACTATACTTTCACAGGATTGATTCATTTATAAATGTTTTGGTTGGTTGATCATTCATTTATTCATTCAGCATATTCATTGATCACTTAATCAATTGGTTAATTGATTAATTCCTCAATGCATTCATTGATTAATTGGTTCATTTATCAATATATAAATTGGTTAATTGATTAATTCATGCATTCATCAATGTATTAATGGGTTGATTCATTCATCAATGTATTCATGTTCTTAATTGTTTAAGAATATATCATACTGTTGGCATTCATCGATTTTTTTGATGTATTCATTGTATAACACATTAACTGTGGTATGTTCCATACATGCCGTCATCCATCCCAATATATCCCATTATTCTTGCACACAAACTCCCAGTTGAGTGCATCGCAGTGTTGGCGGTGAACTCACGAGGGGTCCAGTCGGTCGACTCCTCTGTAGTAGCTGATCCCATCTGAAGTGTTCCTCAGATGGTGACACCTGTCGTCTATCCTCTGGGCTGTCACTTTGTCGCTTAGATCTCTCTCAAGCTCATGCTGGGCCGCTCGGTTTGACCTGGGATAAGCCACGCGGCACAGGCCACAGTTGAAAGGCAGGCTGGTATGTCAAAACAATTTGTCCTTAAATGCATCATTGCATTTGTAAAATTGTAGTGTTACAGTAGATAAGAATGTTGCTATTTGTATTGTGTATTGTGTTCATTGCTGTGATGATTGTATATATATATACAGTATATATATTAGGATAAAGATTCAAAGATTAAATAACAGGATACATTAAAGAATATGAAACCCTCTATGTCTGGGCCCAGACTTACGCCAGTTGAGCGATGGCTCTATCCAGATGTCGCCTCATTCTTTCCTGACAGGATTTGATTACTTCCACCTCCTTCACACAACACACACAGATATGAATGTATACTTTTGAGAAAAAAACACTCAAATCTGTACTGTACAAACGATGCACACACACTCAAGGACACAAGTGATACATGGATGTTACCCTAATAAGGTTCTTCTCCACACCATCGTGCACCAGATCGATGGACATCCGTTTCTCTCTGTGGTAGAGACACTCTTGAGATACCTGTTGACAAAACACTCCTCCAAGTCAAGCAAAGATCTCCTGCCAACCAGCCAAAAATCTTCCACCACATCAATCTTTATTTTCCTTTCATTTACCATTTATTTTACACCACCTTTACAAAATCTGGATTGGGAAGTCCAGTTGGATTAATTAAAATCAAGGAGATCATAGATATAATGATCAGCGCAAAGAATCTGAACAGAACATCACTGAGAGCTGTGTCAAACAGCCATGTTTACAGTGCAATCACACATATTGTTAACTCAGAAAATCTATACAATGAGAAAACAAGACTAGACATTTGATACGGATGTCCCCATGGCAACTTCATACACCTTAGTCAGGCATTGGAATTCAATATAGGCTTGGAAATGGTGCGGGTAATGGGGAAACAGGTAATATTCAATCAGAGAATTCAGGATGGGATGTAAATGGCAGAGCAGGGAGGTTTTGGATGAAAGGGCATTTTGCCATTGTGTAGAGAGAAGATGATTACAGTTCCTTGAGGTGAAGGGTAGATTTCATTCAACAAGTCGCACATTTTAAAGGCAGTGGTCCAATTAGGATACAAAAAAAAAAAATGTGTAAGAAGAAGATTCATTTCTATTGTGACATTTCTGTCCTGGCGAACACCTCCTGTCATCTGATATGGAGGGTATCACCATCTCTCTAGCCAGATCAAGTGGACTACAACCTTCATGCCCCAAAGGTATTCTGGGTAAAACAACAAATGACCTGAGGTGCCACCGATAGAAGGTTGCCTGGTAACTTAAACAGGACATAATGTGACATGAGGCCCTTGCTTTGTTGTTAATTGATGTATAGGACCCACACTAAGGGGCTCTGCTAGGAATGGCTAGTTGAAGTCCATAGATCCATCAATTATACAAACATATGCATTGCTGGGCTATGATGGGTTGCTGATGGAAGGTACCCATATAGGTTAGGGTGACCAGATGTCCCCGTTTACCAGGGACAGTCCCCAATTCTGGTGGCCTGTCCCCAGAAAAGTTACTGTTTTAAAAAAGTTCTAGCTTGCTCATGAACAGTACTACAGTCCTACATTGACCATGATACGAAAACTAACTAAACTAAATATGTCCCTGTTTTTTTTCCAGAAATCTGGTCACCTTATTCAAGTACACCATTCTTAGAGCTAGATAAACACTCCATCCGCCCTGTAAAAAACAATCCCGACCTGCAGGGGTCCTTCGGTCTCCGCCAGGGCCCTCTCCAGCCTTCTCTTGACCTCGGCGAGCGCCGCGATCTCCGTCACCATGTTGTCTATCTCATGGTTGAGCTCCGACCTCCAGAAGACAATGTCGTTGAGCCGCTCCCCGATGTTCTTGCTGGTGTACTCCTGGGTCCGCCGGGTTATCTGCTCACGGTCCTGCATCAGCCGCACCGTGTCCTTCCGTAGCCGCTCTGCACTGTTCCTAGACGATTCTGACTCGCGGTAGTTGCTCTGGTTGGACTTGTACCAGTCGTCCGGAGTGTAGCGTGTGCTCAGGATGGTTCTGTTGGATGGGTAGTACATGGTCTTGGAGCGCAACAGGTCCAGATTCCCATCCCTCCCCTGCTGGATGGATGGGATGGCGCTGCTGGCCCGGAGGTAGCTGTTGCTCCTCCACTGGTTGGAGATAGGGTTCAAGGAGAGTGGGAGCTGGGTGCCACGGTAGCTGGAGGCCATGGTAGAGATAGCGGGCAAGAAGTGGCTGGTTTTGGGCCGCGCATAAGTGGCTGTCAGGGTGGATCCGAGGAGCTCCATCTTGACAGACTTTTGATTTGATTCCCCTGGTTTTGCAAATGTAAAAAGATAGATTTGTCGATGATTCAATTTCAACATTGTTACATTTTATAGGATTTCTTACGATATTCAGTCTTCAACATGTATTAGCATAGTTATTGACTTATTTGACTCTTGAACAAATAAAAAGTGCAGATGATATACATGATTATTATCTGTATGATTATCAACATTGATAGTGTATATGCTATTTTAGTATAACAAAATACAAAACATTTTTTCTGTAGTCCTACTACTGACATTGTAGTAGGCCTACTTCAATTTTAAGCATCAACCTGCAAATAAACTAATTGTAGTCCAAATCCATTTACATACACATGTATTTATAATTTTATTATTTTACATGACTTGAACAATAAAATTACTTGATTTAAGTGCAATTATTGTTACAGATTTTAAAACTGCCATAGAATAAAAAATCTAATAATGAACTGACACGCAAAATGTATCACTTACCAGTAGCAAAGATTTTCTTTTCACAAAATCCAGTTCTGGACAGCACGGTGTGTCCCACCACTTAGCAGGGCTCACCTGGAAATTAGCTCAAGAACGCATTAAAGGTACACTCACATGCATTATTGATAGGTCAAGAGTTTCAAGCCATTCATTCAACTTCCAGCTAGCCAATGGTGGTGGTGGTGGTGGTGAAACCCTAGGCTGCACTCAGTAGCATAGGCTGTCCAAGATTTCTGTTGACACAGAAGCAGTTGCCACGGGTTACAATGGGAGAGGAGTAAAGCTGTTGGATGAGATTTAAGGATTAATTGCGAGCAGGTGCACCGACTTTGCTGAAGTAAATACAGAATTCCTAACTGTCACTGTAACAACAACTCACTTTCTCTAGTTCTGTTGGGTGTATTCTTTCTTTTTTTCTTTCTCTCTAGTTAGAAACGGTTGATTTAAGAGGTCAGCCCTTATCAAATAGTTTGACAAGAGTAAAGTAAAACAAGCAAGTCAAGCATAGCTTGTTCACTTGACATTCTTATTGCACTCTACAGGTTGGAGGCTTTGACTCATGGTCAGATTACATTTTATTATGTCTGCCATCAGAATGTATCCGCAATTTTATGGGTATATTTGGAGCTAATATTTATACTGAGGGTAAGTAGGCTGATGTTTATCCACAAAACACAACGGCAAAGTTGACCCTCTCCGTCAGCATAGCCGGCCCTAACCATGAGATAACTGGGCGTGTGGGTTACAGTCCCCTGCTCAATGATTCATGTCACAGGAAGAGTCCACGCAAGACACTGCCGCACAGAATAATAATCTGTGTTGTGTTACCTACCAGTGGGAATGGATATCATTTACACTAATCTGTTCAGCAGGGGTGGACAGACAGATGATAGCCTGCTTTCCACTGAGGAGCCAGGCAAGGGTATTCAGGGCTCATTCCTGATATCACCAGATTTTAATGGAGCAACGTTTGACACAGTGTTTGTTTTTGCGTGTAAAGACACAAAAATACCATATGTGTACCGACTTTACATGGTGCACATAACATGCTTATTTAGATGTACTGAAGTTAGATGAAAAAAGTGAAACTGTTTTTGATGAGCATTTAAAAATAATAATAATACATTTTTTTTAACATTTTGTTTTGAGGTTTTTCTAAACACAATCATTATGTAGTAGTTGGTTTAGTGGTTTAGTTTGGTTTTCTGTTATGGGGCTCCTCCTCATTGTGTGCTCTTCCATAGCATAGCGTGAGCCATTCAATGAAGTTCTGCTGTGATTGCCTGCCTGGGTGTCTGTTGCTTTTACTAGAAAAACACAGCATCACTGCATTTCAACAAGCGTCCTTATCCTTGACATTATTATGTAATGATTCACTCAAAATGTAAAATGTCACAACTTTTAGGATCAGAGCCTACAGCAACATGTACACCTGTTTGCTATAGACCCTCACATTGATTTATGTTCATGAATGCAACAAAACACCACTCATATTCCCTTGATTACGATGGCTATTTGGCTAGCTTGCACGCATGTCCCACAAAGTCCCGTAGTGAAAGAGGCGGGGCATGATAGTGGGGCTCACCGAGGGCCCGGCAACTACTGTCATAAACATAGACGTTTAGATTTAGAATGGAAAGACATGTCATTGCTCCTCCCCGCCGGACCCCCACCCAAGTTGCCTCAGCATCACTTAACATGGTGAGGTTGAAGAAGGCCATGCCGAATGCGCCGCGATGCCTTCCTGACCTCAGACACTATAAATACACCCCAGAAAAAGTATCGGAAAGCCATCCCACCAATTTGAAATTCCTCCACTCAGTTGGATAGAGTTCTGAGGGACCCCAGGGACCCCAGTCCAGAACGTGAGTGAAATATTTATATATATATATATATATATATATATATATATATATATATATATATAGTGACTTGTGGCCTACTCACTATAGTAGGAATTTCTGAGGACGGAGGCAGGTTCCCCCATGTGTACACATATTTGAAGCCAAATTAAACTAATGAGTGAGCCCAATGTTTACTCAGGTGTGGCCAGGGCATGTTTCAGATTTGAAGAGAGTACTTGTGTAAAATTACGCAAGTTCAGAAATTGCATCCCAAAATAGTGGTCAGCGAGCATAGAATCCATCACTATTAAAAATAGCAAATAAGGAATTGGATGTGTGTGCATGTGTAAGAATAGTACGATAAAATAAGTTAAAACAACCCCCCCCCAAAAAAATAGTGTGTAAAATGTAACATGGTAAAGATGGGAGGCGTAAAGACCTCGGAGCAATGTCAGCCCAAGCAGTCTATGAATCTTGGCAACCAAAAGATGATCCCTGTTTGTAAACCTCGCAACCACTTCTAAATGTTGGCTCATACTGTTGGCTCTAAACAAAAACAATGAAAACCACGTCCTGAAAGTAATCTACAATTATGGAAACCATTATGACCAGTTTGTAGAAAGGTACTGCACAGTTTCCTTGTAAAGTGGTGGTGGTTTTAACAGGGGCAGGTATCATAATCCCAGTATGAGGTATTTGACACCTCACATGGATTTGCCTTACCATGGGTCCCATAAGAGACTTGATACTGGCATTTGGATAGAAGAGACGCTAAGAATGACTGAACCTAAAGCCAAAGAGATCTCAGGTAACGGCGAAGGGCGTAGACATGCAGTTTGGATTTCGGTATTTGGTCAATGTGTGTGTGAGGGTAACCTAGACTGCCTGAATAACTGTTTTGCCCCGGAAATAACAACTTTGGAATCCACTGCACGTGTGCATGTATATAAAGAGACACGTTCCCACCCACTGACAACACACACACACACACACACACACACACACACAAAGACTCATGCACACACCAACACACCCTTTAAGCCTTGACATTGTCCTTCACCCTTCACTATTGACCTGAACATGTCAAGCGCTTATCAGGTATGAATAGATAGGGGAAGGATGTCCGATTTGCTTTCTAAACAACATTCACACCAATGAAAACACTTCCTGTTCGGTTGCCTCCCTGGCCTCTGTTTTCACTTGTCCCTCCCCCTTTGCAACACTGACGGCTTCCTGCAGGCTACAACTCTAGTCTGGTCTTCCAAGTTCTGGTGTTCAAACAATAGTTGTATCACCTGCCTCTCTCTCGCTCTCTCTGTCTCTCTCTCTCTCTCTCTCTTTGCCTCACTTCATTTCACCTGCACCCACCCCGATCATATAGGCCATTGTAATGAAATCAATCACCTTTCATGAATTGTGAATGGTTGTAGACTCTGAGGAGGGTGGCCACACCTGGAGAACACAGAAAGTCAACTGTGTAACTAAACCTTGCCGAGCTAGATACCTGTTTGAAAACAAATATACTCTTGCGAGGTAATTCATTATGCTAATGAACATGTTCATTTTAGCGAGCAGAAAGAGCAGTAACTCACACATTTAAGCAACAAAGGAAGGGAAATAAGAACAGATTGCAGCAGTTGCATGCAAACTCAGGTGGCTCATGGAAGAGACTCCACTTCAGGATATAGTCAGGCTTCCTTGAAGTGACTCTGACACACACTAACTGCACAAACTTATACTAACAATCTACCACGTTTTCAGGACCAAAACCTCCGCTAAACCTTCGCTTTCATCGCCTCACCGTGTTGAGTCTTCCTCATTCACACATCGATCTGAATGCTCTGTATAAAAAGGAGTTTGTGCTGATTTAGTTTATTGGTTAATGGAACTCAGTTGTCACCTGGCTCATCTGCAGCATGTGCGAGTGATTCTGCGCACCTCCTGCTGGGTAAGCTACATTCTGCCCCAGTCAGCTAATTGAGTTACGGCCAAAAATGTCATTAGTTGGAGGAATTAAACGTTGAAGCCAGTAAGATGAGTTTTCCTGAGTCATCATAGCCTTTTTATCTCAGGTCGCTGAATTGCGCACCGTTCCTGTTTCTCTCTCACCCTCTGTATCTCGCTTCTGTCTTTCCCTAGTTTACGACAGGAGACTTTATCTCTGAAATATTTTGTTTAGGTAACACCAGATAAAGATGTCATCACGCTACCAATGGCAATTCAAGCAGACACCTTCTCTTGTTTTCCAATCGCTCCCTTGGGGCACTTGGAGCATAGCATATTACAGTAACCTCCCAACAAACACACCAGCCCTAGTGGCCGTGGTCAGTCAAGACTTGGAACTATAAACACCAGGGTGATGGTGTTGGAGGTAGTGATGGTGGTAGAGATGTTGGTGATGGTGTTGGAGGTGGTGGTGATGTTGGAGGTTGTGGTGATGGTGTTGGAGGTGGTGTGTGATGGCTCTCATCCCCCTGTTAGAGTAGCACACCCATACCCCATACCTCAACCTAAACTGACAAAATAACTCCATGAATCCACTCAGCACAGTATTGCAGTTTCATCTTCTTCAAACTGTCCCACCTGCATAGAAATTAAACATTGAACATGGAAGGAAAATGAGTACACAAAAAACAGGCTGACCATCATGGCAGAAGCAGCTTAGTGGGTATATAACGCAACAGTTGAGTCGCAGCAGGCTCACAGAGTGGGCAGTGAGGCTGTGAATTCAGGGCTTTGTCCAGCACACGGTCATCACATTCCACTGGAGCCACTGTGTGGAGAGCAGCAGAGGGGGGGAGAGGGGGGAGGTTTGAGGGCAGGGCAGGACATGAGAGAGAGGAGCCAGGAGGACAGCGTGATGATCGGTACCCCCCCCCCCCCCGGCCCCGGTTCACAATGTGACTAGAGCCGAGGGGGGACAGAGGTGGGGTGGTCTATACACGGTGGGTGTGTCATGTTACCACCGCTGGAAAGATCACACATCAGAGGAATCTTCTCACACTCTAGTAGAGAGCTAATCATATTGCTATACAAGTGGCAGAAGTGATAGGGGACAGGTATAGAATCATTGTGTACGTATGTGCACACAATGTCCTCCAAAATGTTTTTTCACAGCCATGTGATAGAGGACTTGGCAACAATGATTGTCAATGCTGAATCCTTTGCTCAAACCAAGCCCATTATTATGTAAGAGTATTTCCTGTAGTACAGCCCCCAACCGGTTATCAGGGGGTACTGCATGGCTAATTTGCATTGATGGAGTGCTCTGTTTTGATCTTTGCTTGGATCTTTGCCTTGCAATGGAAGGTATGAGTCATTTGCATCACAAAGACGAGAACATGCGCACGCACTCACATGCACACACCCCACACACACGTACACACACACACACACACACACATTGAGCCAGTTGAATCCAGCCATAAAGTTTGCTTTGAATTAGTATTATCATTGGTTTGCTGTACATGCATTCCTCTCTACATTTGATTTCCGGTTGTTTTGTATGTTTGGTTTTCTTTCAATAACCTTGACAAATTCTCAACGAATTTTAGAGGGTTTGTTAGAAGCTATTACGAATTTTCTGGGGGGGGGGGGGGGGGGGTTAAGCGGTGCTTGTTGAAGCTCGGACATTGAGGTCTACTGAGGTTTACTGCGAAGTAGTAGCAGTCACTGCTCATTGCTGCTTATGAAGGCTAGCTATTTTTGGCCAGGAGTTTATAAAGCACAGAACAGTGTAACGACTCGCTGCTGACTCAGGGCTGGAGTTATTCACTCGGGTGTGGTTGATTGTACTCTAAGCAGACCTCCACCCCAAATTAGGGTAAAAAGGCAGTCCAAGCCTGTCACGTCGAGGGAATTCAATGTGGACCATAAAACCCTTGGATCGGCTGCTACAGGGTGACTCACAGCACTGAAAGACTTGAAGATCATCAGCAAGGGACTCCACATTCCTCTAGTCTTGCCAAACAGCAAAGGCATGGTTTGTTCAACATGTGGCCAGATGCCTGTACAGTTCTGCACAGGGCATGACAAAAAAGACAACAATGAGGAGGAGATGTTGAAAATTATGTATTTTTCCCTTCCCATTCTTTTCATTTTTCGTCTCTTTCGCACGCACCCATTCGACCTCGCCCTTCTTCTGTTCCTCAAACTTTGACCCCTTGGTTCATTTTCCATGTAGTATGTGTCTCTCCCTGAAGTCGATTTTACAACCATGCTCTGTCTGTGTCGCTCCACACAATGAGGTGTCTGTCAATGTCAATGGGAGAGCAGGCCCTGCACAGCTGGGCCCACGGATGAAACACAGTTCACTTGGGCAACCCCGGGGACAGGGGGTTGCATTTTCCAGCACCACATTGACTCTTCGACGGTTGCCATGCCATGAACCCCCCCACCCCCCAAGCGTTTTCCAAGAGTCTGTAGCGTACATTGTTCTCGGTCTCTGTCCAAGAGCAGAGCATGGCTGCCACGAGAAATCGGAAGGCTACAGCTTTAATTTTTCGTTGCCCCATGTAGGCCCCATTCCTCTGCATGCAAAGTCCTATATACAAATACCATACATCTGGGAACAATTATAAATAATTAAAATTAACATTTCTCGACCATTTAGCAGCGATTGTTATCTAGAACTTTCAGCCTTCCCAGTATAATAGTATAATAGTCTCTCAGTGTCACAGATCAGGATTAGTAGTGGTGGTGGTATGTTGTCTCTCTCTACCCAGCATTTGTTGACCTCTGACAGTGGCTGCAACTGCCAAACTTCCCAGCACATCTCGGAATAAAATCCAGTTCAAGATGGACGTGCTATTTCCTAAATGTAGATTAGCGGTCATGTTCCCGGAAGACATAAACAGCGTATTAGTAGATCACAAAACAATACAGTTTTTACAGTTTTATAGTGAGTGATATAGATTCACAATAGTTCAGAATTCAAATTCCCCAGGAGTACAGGCACATAGCAGCTGCTGCACCATGCACCACTCTCGCATACTTGTTGCGTGCTGCCAAAGGTCAAGGAGCATGGGCCTTCATATCAGATGGATTCACAAGCATGTTCTCAAGTTAAGCTGCATGCAAGACACACCCTGTTGCTGGGACCAGTTAGCAATGAGTAATTAGACTTGGGACATACAGTATTCTTCTGTTTTATATATATACAACGCAAACACATTCTTTATTTACAGAGTTTTGACGAGATTATCTACTCCTTCATAGTTGTGAGGCTACAGTTTCTATTCTTTTCATGGACATTTTCCAATTTCTTTTGTTTTCAGATTTTCATTGAATCCTTCTCAAAAAATATACATAATGGATCGAAAACAGGTAACATCCTGTTTTGGTGTTGAAATGACACATGCTCTGTGTTTGACTTGAAGGACGAACCAGATAATTATAAGGCACGAAAAGGGCGGGCAAGATCAGAGCCCTTTGTCCAAAGGCCTTTGCAACCAGCCCGCCTTCCAAAATGCCAGTGTCGTCTGGTCCGAATTGACAACAAGCTTCCAAATTGTTCCCTTTCACCCAAATTTGGCCAGCGGCAGAATGGCGCTATTCTTCGAGGGGCCGCATCTCGAACAGACTCAAGAGATAAAGTCAAGCAGCTTCCCAGGCATTCTAAGACTCTCCTATTAGGTGGGCGTCTTTGGGATCCTTTGTTCTGACTTTCTCTTTTTATTTGTTTGGCCCAAAAAGACACCGTAGGTTGGTTTACCAGAATTGTCGTGTGGGTCGTCGCAAAAGGTCATACATTCATAGGAGGTTGGAGGATATAAGTGGGGCGGATGTATGCGACCAATATGGGCACACCGTTGCTTATACGGGCATCGACAGGTGAACTGTAATAAAGTCTCGGCCCAGACTCTGTCAAGAGGATTTGACGGAAGACGTGTTACCACTTGGAAAATGTCTTCTGTCAGATTGTGATTATGATACTGTTTACAGTGGGAGCATGTGCACTGGCTTGTCAGGTGTATGCGCCACGTGAGCCGTACGGTCAGCTATGAATTAGCCCCCCGCCCCCCGATGCGATGGCATTAGGCACTGTACACCACCGCCTCGTGGTGTGTGTAGACAGGACGGCAAACAGCAGCTGGGAATGCATATTGACCTCACTGGGAGGAGCCAAGGTCACCATTAGCAGTGAGGTCAGAAGACAGCTCAGCTTCAGCTCTGTTTTCGTCTATGCACTGGAGAGATACATCCCCATCGTTGAGACCAGATATGGTATATAATATGGCTGTTAATTTTGGCAGGACATTAAATGTATACTGTACATTCATCACGTAGTACGCTGTAGGAGAACTGTAGTGGGTCCGATGAGCTATGTGTTTCCAGACCCTTATATGAGCAATATGTCACGTTTACCAGGATCATCGTTCATAATCAGCAAAATTCACATGTCAGCAAATTGTATAGTCAGCTTTCCAGAGATCAATGGTTAAGAATCTCCAGTATGCAAACAGATTTAACATATAGTTATGGCTCCAGCAATCACCCTTCGCTATTTTTGTCTACTCTCTGTCTTTCACCCTCCAAAAGTGTACTGCCATCACTGTTCTACTACAGCTTCTACCCTATCGTTTGTAACAGAAGCTGTTGCGGTTAAAAGTCAATTTGTTTAACACAGCATGTGTTTCTCTCTCTCTTTCTCTCTCTCTTTTTTTTCCATGAGGTATTAAGGTCGACCACCCAGGGCCTGTGACCGCACTCCCACAGCCAGAGTAGAGGATCCCATGGAGGCCCTTTCCAGTGTTCCCGCCTTGTCTTCTCTCTCTCTCTCTCTCTCTCTCACTCTCTCTCTCTCTCCCTGCCTTCCCTCTAGTTCTCCAGCACGTGGGTCCTCCTCATCATCATCATCATCATCATCATCATCATCATCATCATCATCATCATCATCATCACGTGCTTGGAAGATACACCCACCCGCTGCTGAAGATAGCAGGGAGCAGCTACATTCCATGCTGGGTTTCATTATTCTCACATTGGGATATACAGGCCATTTGGTGGACGCTTTCATCCAAAGCGCCTTACAAAACTGTGAGTGCATTAATTTCTTAGCACGGGTGGCCTCAGTGGGAATTCAACCCCTACTACCCCTGGAAGTGTTAATGCCATGCTCTCCCAGTTCAGCTTGCCAAGACCACCCCTTTCACCCATGCCCACCCTTCTTGTTCCACCGATAGACAGCTGCAGACCACCGGCCGCTGCTGCCAATGTGATGACGGATAAGGGGTGTCCCAGATGGATCTCACTCCCCCAAGATGGGTCTTGTTTATCAGTTTTCTTTTTTGGCTTGAGGACAAACTCAACATGAGCATGAAGTTCATGCAAAAGTGATCCTTCATTGTATATTTGCACCAAGAATGGTGCTCACAGCCCAGAGTTCATTGACAGCTCACTCCAGAGCCACTATTCTGAATCTCCCTTGCCGTCATGCCAAAACTCGTACAAAACTCAAACTTGTATTTTCCAATCTTCCTTTCTTTCTATCTCTCGTGTTGTTTGTTGTCGTCACACAGCTTAGCATCAGGGTGTGGTTAGCCAGTGGCTTATGTCTGTCAGTTATAAAACAGCATCTATGCATTGACAACATCTGGAATAGTGTATGTGCAAGCTTGGTGAACACAGTTGGGACATGAATAAGATACTAATATCTAACTGTTTTACCAAATGATGGCATTTCGAATAGATTGCCATAGCAGGAAAGACCGTATTCAGTGGTCCAGTTTCTGCTAAATATGTTGTTCTTGTTGAGCTTGTTGCTCTTGGAAGACCAACTATGATTGAAGAGAATTAAAGGATTTCAATCAGACGCCAAGCATGGATCCACCCTGCAGTACAGCTGGAGTTCATGATGGCATATTGCACTGGGAAGATCTATTACTTTCAAGAGCATCTCTGGTTCGTCGGTTTGAGGACCAGAAGATGTTGCGCGTCAGAGCCAGGCCTGTCGGAATTTACTGTAACACCAACGCGAGGACACACACACACACACGCACACACACACACACACACACATTTTTGCCCCCTGCCCATAATCACGTTGCCTAACTTGGCATATATTGCACACAACCAGACAGTGAAGAATGTGGCGGATTGGTGCAACAGTTTTCTGTACCCAGAAAACAAAGGACTGCAGTTTGGACAGTGTCGTCCGTCCACGCCCCCACCATCACTAGGGTTCATATCCAGTAATAATGTCTCCGTCTGTTGTTTTAATTGGTTACTTCGCCCTGACATTCTCCCACTTTGCAAATAGATATCATACCATATTCCCACCACTGCTGTTGCCCTAGTGCACTGTGTGTGTATGTGTGTGTATATACGTGCATGTGTCTCTGTCCTCGTCTGTGTGCACGTGCACGTGTGTGCGTGCATGTGTCTCTATCCTCATCTGTGTGTGTGTGCGTGCTTATGTGCATGTTCTGTCTCTGTCTGTGTGCATGCGCGTGTGGGTGTGTGTGTTTGTGACTGTCTCTGTGACAGTGACTCTGCATTTCTTTTCAAAGAGTCACGTACGATGATGCAACTGCTCCCCCCCCCATCCCCCCCACCCCCCACCCTCTTGTTTGTAAACCAGGCACAGAGTCACCCTCCATGCTCCCACACCCCCACACCCTGTGAGGTGGGGGAGGACGGAGCTGGTAGTGGGAGGAGTTGTGGGGGGGGGGGAGGCAGCCTGGGCATTAGAGAGTTAGGGTTGGTTGAGAGGAGGCTAATGCCGGGATAAGACTACTACAACATTTTGTCGTTCACGATGGTCACCCATGTCAAATTAGCCCATTATTGCCCAATTTCATTACCATCAAATCTTGCCGAGTCTGATCTGATAAGAGGACAATCTCTCTCGAGAGAGAGAGAGAGAGAGAGAGAGAGAGAGAGAGAGAGAGAGAGAGAGAGAGGGGAGGGGAGGAATTGGATGTTTTTGTGCAAAGGAAGAAACAAAAAGGAGTATAGGTTGAACATTTTGGACTAGGGGAGCGTGAAGCACTGACGCAGGGAGGACGGTTTGGTGGTAAAATCACCAAGATGGATGACAGTGGTAGATAACCATCAGGGGCCTCATGTACTAAGACTTGCGTGGATTTCTTACTAAAACTTTGCGGACGCCCAAATCTGGAAAGCTGCTGCGCACAAATAAATCCGGATGTATCAATCCTTGCGTAAGCACAATATCGCGCAAATTCTCTTTGTACATCCCAATTGACGTGAAATTGAGCGCACGTGCACGAGCCCGACTCTCCGCCCTGTCTCCTGATATGCTAATTAGTATAAATAGGCCTGCAGTAGTGCGCTTGTTAGGAGAAAGGAGATAATGGAGAAAGGAAGAGAATCAAGGGCATTAATGATATTAATTCCAACCTGCAACAAATAACTGGGGCCTTAAAAGACATTAATGAAACATTAAAAGAACTAGTTAAAATGAATGTTGTCTCCGACCTTTTTTATATTCTTGCTATTAACTGCTGCCGAGTTCGAAACCTATTCCCAACCTAGCTGTTAGTCAGGACGAATGAATCATGGGTTGACCCAGGCCACCTTGCCACGATATTCGTAAGGCGCATTTGGGCATCACAGATTATTTGCACGTTTAAGGAATGAAAGTGTTTCCTATTCACGTACGCATATTCCCCTTCGGATGGCGCCTTTATTGCAATGTGTGTGCAGTCGATCGCTCCGATTACATTGGGAAAACCGGCTATCTCTGCAAATTGCGCTTTGATGTGTGCTTGGTTTACTGCATCATAAGTATATACCTGGCTGAGATGCGGATGATCCCGTTTAAAACAGCCGCAATGGAGCGGCTCAGAGCCCTGACTCATTCCTGACCGGTCAGCCAATTCCCTCTGGAATGATCCTGTTGCTAAAACCAAGCGTAGTCAGGACTTGTATTGGAACTGGCAATGCGTGACTCCTCGCCGTCTGCCTCTCCAAACCCGGGCCCAACTCAGTACAGATTTCCAAGAGGATATAGCTTTTGGAAATCTGAATCGGCTGATAAGCCAGTCATCATCGTGACACCCGTTCATTTCGAATGCGACCATTCGCAATATCTTCTAACAAGGCCAAGACTGCCATTGTCAACCTCTCGATTATTGCAACATTTTGCGCGTGCTTTTATATTCTCATTAATTTGGATGCATGCTGACGATAGGTTGTCCCCATACACCCAAGGTGTCAATAATATGTACATAATTAGAAGTTGTCCGACTGGTTCATTGATGGATTGATTTTAAGTAACAATGGCTTGTGCTTACTCCACGCAACATCAAATAATGATATTGCAGTCAAGAATTTCACGACAAATGCGTGGAGAGAGATCCATTAGGCCAGATGTCATGCGTGGCCCTGAAAATATGTAACGTTTAATAAACAAGTCGTCACTGAAAATAATATACTTGGGCTTCCTTTTAATTTACTTTTAATTCCAATATTGACAATTTAATTGTATGTGTCTGTTTAAGTTTAGCCTAATATCTACAACAGTGTCACATTATGCCTCTCGACAACAATAACGCATGATTGAAGTGCAGCCCGACGTACAAATCCACTTTTTACTAGCCCCATATTGCAATATTACTTCATGACTCGTGATCGCGTAGCCTAATGTTGTTGCGCTGCATTGCCTCTATGTGCCGCCAAGTGACAAAATGCAGCAGAAATGTGCGTAAGCAAGGCATTTAGTTTGCGTGGAGAACCGCACTTTTTCACGTCAAGTCAGTCTTTGTACATCCGAACGTTTGCGTGAGAAGTGGCTTACGCAGCTTTTTTGTGCGTAAGCAAGCTTTGTACATGAGGCCCCTGGTCAGCAGCAAATATGTTCCCCAGAGGTCTTAGTTTTGATTTGACATCATTCGGATTGAATCCTCCTGCTGATGGCAGTGAATGCTGTATCTAATAATACATTGTCCTCCAAATATTGATACAATGTATCCATTGATACATTGTATCAATATTTGATCTGGCTCAAATGCAGGGCTAGACACCAGCCCCGTGAAGGTGTCTGAAACCAAGGTGACATGAGGCGTGTCTAGCCTGCCTTTGCCAGAGCCTGAGACACAAAGGCAGGGGGTGGATTGCAGGGACACACACGCACATACACTTACACACACACACACACACACACACACACACACCCACACACACACACACACACACACACACACACATATGCACCCAGGCCAGATGGATATAGAGAGAAAGAGACTAAGATGCAGTGAGTGAGTGAGAGACTAACATGCAGTGAGTGAGAGACTGCAGTGATGGAGTGAGAGTGAGAGGGTGAGTGAGCAAGTGAGAGAGGATGAGTGAGTGATTGAGTGTATACATGAGTGCATGAGTGAGTGAGTGAGTGAGTGAGAGACTAAGGTGCAGTGAGTGAGTGAGTGAGTGAGACAGTAAGTGAGGCAGTGAGTGAAAGGGTGACTGAGCAAGTGAGATGGAGAGTGCATGAGTGAGCTATCCAGAGGGTGAATGAGGGAGGGAAGGGTGGGGGGGGGGTTGTAGGAAGGAAAGCCAACATAAGAAGTTAAAACAGAGAATATAAAGGGCACAGAGACCCGCAGAGAGGATGAATTCAGGGAGAATACTGAGATTGAATTACCCCGTGGGCCTGTCTGTCTGTCTGCCTGCCTGCCTGTCTGTCTCTGTAAGGACAGACAGGCAGGCTGGGCAGCAGCTAAAAGCCTCACTAAGGAGCCGACCGCAGTGGTTCATCACTCATCCCATTACCTTCCATTGGATATGTATCATTGGTTCTGACAGCCAGCGTCCCATTGGCTGGAGGAGATTAGAGTGAAGACCAATCAAAATAGAAGCAGGCAGATCCATACATGCGGAAGCCATCCTTATTGTGAAGTAGAGGAGGCATCGTGTTTTGTTTAATCAGTCGTATCACCATCATCATCAAACTTTATTTTTCCAAGCGACTTAGCTAAGAACAAATTCTTATTTTCAATAGCAGCCTGCCAAGAGGGCAAAAGACCTCCCGTGGGAACGGGCAGGGATACAAAAATACAAAAGTAAAAAATAAAATTTAAAAAAACGAACAGGTCGGACAGACAGACGGAACGGAGACGCAGCGATGAAAACAAGGGAGCAGCAGCAGAGACATAGGCGACAACAGACCACATGAACCGGCAAGTCATAGCCTGCTATGTGTATGTGCTGGAGAGACTGACATCCATTTATGTTGACAGAGTCAGCTTCAGTGACTGAGCAGGTTTGTTATGATGTCTAATGGTACGATCCAGAGGCAAAACTAATGTGATTAGGACTTATTATAGCACTGTAAGAGGATCGGGTTAGGGTCTTTGTCTCGGATGCTGATTGCATTATGGAATGAAAAAAACATCACCCTACCCCCCCGACCCCCCCCACCACCACCACCACCACCTCCATTAATCCCACACTGTTGATACATTGAAAATAACGTTTTAAAGTTAAAGAAAAATGTTCATTGTAGTTGAACAAGAAACTAATTCATAACTGCTTTACATACAGTAAGTTGGTGTCAAATATATGCAAATGCAGTCTCTCTCTCTCTCGCACACACACACACACACACCAATACAGAATATGCGTGATACGTGAATAAATACACATGTACGACAACAATAACACAATATGTCTATAAGCATTAGATCCATACAACAGAGGAGCAGACAATGTAAGGTACTTTAAAAGCTGACAACCAGCTACCCCCCGTTGGGTGGAAATGAGGGGACAGCAAAATTCAAACCGTACACTTGGCAGCGGACCTGTCTGGCTTCCAGAGACATAAAGACAGGTTGAAGTCTGCCAAGATGCTAGGACAGAGGTATCTCCTTTAATACCTTGTCATAGCTCTTGGCTGCAGCATACCAACTGATGATAAGAAACGGCTAATATGGCTTTGGTCAGATGGGGGCACACTGGGTCGAGTTTTCACTTGTCAAGTTTAGCACTGTGCTGAAAAAGAAAAACATTGGAGTCTGTATTACAGATTTTTGGCATGTTGCTGTTTGTGAAGTCATGTGGGGGTTATCCCTTTTTTTTTTACTTGGCCATAGAATAGCAAAGCTCTCATAAAAAGCAAGATGTTTTTAGGGGGTGAACATCAACTAGGGAGCGGTGTTAAGCTCCCTTCGCTATATACACCATCTGTTTGTCTTGCAAACATACCGACGGTGTAGCGAGATAACGTCCATAAGTCTCTGCATGAGTGCTGATCTGTTGTTCTTGGTCCCACTGCTCCCAAAGCACTCCTCCTCCAATGATATTCTCATCTGCTCTCTTCCTGTTTTGGGCCTAGCCTTCAACACATCTCTCTCTCTCTCTAACACTTCATTGGTTTCAATGTTCTCTCTCTCTCTCTCTCTCTCTCCCCTTCTCTCTCTTCCTGTCCCTAATGAACCTCAGAGGCCCATCTTGAGAGCAGCAGGAAAAGGGATGATATATCCTTCTCTTCTTCTTTGTCTCCCACTCTTGGCAGGTGATGAGGAATCTCGAGGGTCATGCGACAGTATTTCCTGCGCCGAACGCTATAGGACAGTTAAACACATGCCGGCTGTGGGGATCTGGTCTAAAACTGGAAGCCAAGCACAAATGGTGGAATGGGGAGATCATATCTATATATTGTTATTGGCCGATCAGTTAAAAATAAAGGATGTTGCTCTTAAATTGATCAAAGCACAAATGTGTGTTTCGACAAGGCCGGCTGTTTTTTTCCAATGAGTTAATGAGTGTGTTTTGTTGTTTTAACAAATACGTGCAAAAACGGTGAATAGAGTGCTTGAGGCTTTGTGTGTATACAGTATATTGTGTGAGCTAAGTTCTTAATTGGAGCCAGAAAATAATAGCGCTGTTTTGGTTAGCCCTGTGCCAGATTGTGTTGTGAGCAAGTATAACTGTTCTAGATGTTGGTGTTATTTTAAACAATGGATTGGGGCATGGAAAATGTGTGTGTGTGTGTGACACAGAGTGAGTGTGAGTCAATGTGTGCGACATGTGTCTGTGCAGTGCGCATTTGTCGGCCAGTGTGCGTGAAACAAAGATAAGAGAGTTCACAAGAGAGAAAGCCAACGCCAGTTTCATTTTGGACTCCCTAAATAGGAAAGTGTTGCCCTGGGTGACCCAGTGTGTACTCTAGTCCCTCAACAAGGCCCACACTTGACAGCCAACCAATGACAAACTACAACTGGAAAAATAAAAAAAATAAAAGAAACAGTTGCAGTTGTAAAACAAACTAGCAAATGTTTACCGTGAGTCAAACACACTGGCATGTGTCATAGTGTCACTTCGAACATGAACAGTGATTTTTCAATGAAGTGATTTTTCAATGAGAACATGTGAGATCTTGAGCCGGGGGAAGATGTTTTTAATACTTGCTCCTTGGCATCGAGTGTTGATAGTCGTAGGAATGCCGCTTGTCCGTTGGCGACAGTTCTAGTAACATACGAAGCATCCCGGGCATGCCAAGCCCGGGATGCTTATAAATACACACTTGGAGACACGTCTGAAATCCACTGAGTGGTCTTTCACAAGCGCACCCTCCCAACCCCTCGCCCCCCTCACCCCCCTCACCCCCCTCAGCGTTGGCCCTGTTCAAGCGATACGACCTCCTCTGTGTGTATTTGCGTGTGGCATACGCATATGTGCCTGTGTCGGCGAGATCGCTCCACCAGATATCTGACAGGTCACCGCCGGGGTATGCGCCGTCCGTGATCTACAATCCCCACCCCGAGTATTTAGGGCCGGTGAAAAGCTACGTCGAGGATTTGCAGATAGCTAACTGCCTCGTTCCCGTCTCCGTACGCCGCTCCACGTCTCCGGGGGCGGGATGTGTTCGCGGATAGCCAGAGGTCACATCTGCACCTCAGTTCAACACAACTCAATCTGGCTGGGTGTGGACACCTGCGCTCCACGACGGCTGTCACTGATCCAATACCTTATTGTAATAATAATAATAATAATAATAATAATAGTAGTAGTAATAGTAATACATTATTATTACTTATACTACTCGATAGGAGAATGGAATAGCCTCAGCAGGTACACATGTCAGAAATCACCTGATATACTGTATATTACAGAACTACAGGAAAGAGAAAGAGAGAGAGAGAGAGAGAGAGAGAGAGAGAGAGAGAGAGAGAGAGAGAATTGATAAGGGCCAAGTCAGTGATCAGGTCTATCAAATCTAAGTACCTAGACCCAAGTATCAATAGCAATTCAAGGTACAGAGAACAGAGACGCAGCGCTCACAAGCAGCAGCAACGGCAATGCTGATTGGTGAGATATTGGGTGATAAGTAGGACGGCCTCACATTCCCATTATCATGAGGCACATCATCAGTCCTAGTTCTTTAGCAAATAGCACAATTAATTTCAAACATCACAAACCCTAGGGATCTGGTCTGTAGGGTATCACTTTCGTTGTCATTGTCTAGCTACAAAAAGTTCAAAAACCAAAAAAATAATAAGTTGGCATTTTTCAGTTAGTTTATTAAAGTGTATGCTGGGTGTGTGGTGTCGTAGAATACAGCTGTGCTCTGAACGCAGGCGGTCGAGGAGATGGGGTTCAATAAGGGCCAGGCCCACCCCGTGCACACCCCTAATAGGGTGATCTGAGTACCTCCAAAATAGCTGCTCTGTTTCAGGACCTTTTCACCTGCTCCACCGGTGCTCTGAAAGTGCTGAGCCACTGAAAAAGCAGCCTGTAGGTGCGGAGGCAAATAAGTCTTCAGTCTGTCAGGACATTACATTTAAACATTTTAATTTAGGAGGTGAATTACCTAACATGATTGAGAATAGTCATACAATCGATATTGGAGCAACTGCATTTTTTTTGTGTGTGTCGTACAGCCGAGTTTCCAAAGGCAACCAGATACGAGGAGCAGGATTGCTGTATGAATGAGAAGTGCATTACATTAATAACAAGGGTATGCTCACCACACAATAGCCATAGGTTATCCACAATAACACAATAGTCACTCATAGGTAAGATAAGTGTGAAAAGTATTTCCAGAAGAGTGCTTTTAAGGAACTGCGTAGGTCATTCCACTATCGAGGAACCACGCGTCTAGGATAGGAAAATGATGACTGGACTGCAAAAGGCTGACTGGGGCATTCAGGGCCTAATGAGTAATGCAGTGTTAATGCGACAGAGTAAACAGAGCGGAAAGGAAAGCTAGAGGTATCATGGAGATGTCTCAATGACAGATCCCAGTGAGGATATGCACAACACACACATGTATATGTGTTGTGTGGGTGGTGGCGGATGGAGGTCATCATGACGTTTGTATATGAGTTGTAGACAGGTGTGCCTGTACCTGGTCTATGTCTGCTCCTGAAAACTCTGAACATAATGCAGAAGACAGAAGAATGCTAATATTTGTTATGGGAATAGCTGTTTCTACTCTTAGCCCAGCTAAAAGTAACCCTGGACACATGTTCTCGTTTCTCTCCATCTTTCTGTCTCTCATTTTTTACTTCTCGTTCGCTCCATCTTTTTTTGTTCGAGTGTGTGGTAATTGGTCACCCGCTTAACTACGTAGCCAGGAAGGAAAATGGACTCCACCCATTAAATTAGCCTGAAAACGGTAGACTAAATTACTTAATTAATTATTAATTAGAAGTAAAATTACGGATTTCTGTTGTCCATCACTTTAAGGTTGGGGTTTGGTTTTTGGGTTAGGGTTTCCTATTAGGGTTTGGTTTTTGATTCTAGGGTTTGGTCTAAGGGTTAGTTTTTCCACTTAGGGTTTGGTTTTTGGTTCTAGGGTTTGGTCTAAGGGTTAGGGTTTACTTTTAGGGTTTGGTTTTTGGTTCTAGGGTTTGGTCTAAGGGTTAGGGTTTCCCCTTAGGGTTTGGTTTTTGGTTCTAGGGTTTGGTCTAAGGGTTAGGGTTTCCTATTAGGGTTTGGTCTAAAGGTTAGGGTTTACTATTAGGGTTTTAGGGTTTGGTTTTGGTGTTTGGTTTGTTGAGAAACAGTTATCATTTGACTGTAATGAAATGCAGGCAAATGTTAACTGACAAATAATCTTCAATAAAAAAGTAACACTCTTACTCTGGAGTGCGCTACTAGCCTACAGGCAGCGCGGCAGACGGGTGTGTGTGAACGAGACGGGGCAAGGAGACATTTTCAGAGGAAGCTGTTGATTGGCTAGTGCAGATCAGATAACGGGAGAGTTTGCTGATTTGTAAGAAGACAGATGATTTTGTATATTTTAACACCATGTCCCGATAAAGACATTTTCCGCTTGATTGAGATTTTTGGCAGGGACAATTCAATGGTTTCTTGACATTGTCCCTAGCGTCTCTCCTAAAAACTATGCCTATGCTTTCAGACGACTTTTCGAAAAAATCTCTTCAGTTAAAACACCAGAACATTACCGAGATTGCTTTCAGATTTATTCCCTTTTAAATAGCAGGCTATCTTTGCCCATGTAAATAAACGCTTCACCTAAAGTAGAGGTATGCGGTTGCCCTGTGTGTGGTCCTCCTGGACATTCCTGACCATTCGCATGCAGAAACCATACCAGCAGCACTGGAGTGGAGCGTTGCACTCTTCTTCTACATTTTGTTTTGGGCGGTTTCACTAGCTTGTCTCATGCTCTAACAACCACAATATTACTCTGTTGGGACACTGATAAACCGGTTTCAGAAGGTTATGATACTAGTCCAGCAGTTTAGGTGTGATAAGCTATAGTAAAATATTAACTTATTATATACATTTTCTCTAGTGTTATTTCCGTTTACCTGGAAATACATGGGGTCTGACTAATACCTGGAAAACAATCAGACCCGTAGACTCCTATGTAATGAAACCTAGTTTACTACTCCAGCAAGTAGGCCGACCCTTAGTAACGACCTAGCAACAGAGAAGCTTTCTAGTCCCTGTTGAGTTGATTTGATTGTGTGGATTACATCTTTTATTTTGTTGGTAACCGTTGTATAATGGCAATTTTACACTCGAGGGTGTGCCTTAGCGTAATTATTGGCACTGCGGTGATGCTTAAGGAATGCGGTGCAAGTGCCTCCATCCTGACAAAAAAAAACTTCAGGACCAAGGCGAAAACTAAGTCGGCCATTTAATTCAAAATGAATAACAAAAGTATACATTTTGTATCAATATTGTAGGCTACTGTTTTGCTCTCGCTCTACTACAATAGTTAGTTACAATGTTGCCATGGAAATATGTGTAGGAAATATGTTAATCAACGGCTGAGTAATATTTATAGTGATGAGGCAGCACAGCTAGGTGTGCTGTCATGCTGATTTGTCTAACTACCTGTTGGAACTACCTGCTGTATAAGATTAAATGTTAAATAGCCATCCATTACCCTGTATATAACAAACCACAAGGGAATTGTAGGTTCCTAAATGCCTTTGGGGTCAACTGCTGACATTGGTGTTGGTGAAAGGTAGATACCATATTCAAAACCATATTCAAATTAGTACCCGTCACAGTGTTGATATTTTGCTATCCACTCTGGTCCGCTTACCAGGTGGCTGCTGCTCCTTAATTGAAGCAGTATTTTGATGTTTTTTTTTAATCATTTATTCATTATAACCACTTTAACTTTATGGATTACAAGGACTACTACAAGGATACTACCTCGTATGTTGTTAGTTACCAAACAATGCCAGGCAACACAGCGCTAGCGACTGACCATCATATATTATTTTTTACATTGGAGTAGTGTGGATTGGACTCCATATGTGGAGAAGTCCTGGCAGCGTCTGAGGCGGTGCTGAGGAATGTACGTAGGGAGGACAGATGCATATCATTAACTTATGAGACAGAGGAATTTCAATGTGTGCGTGTTAATGCATCCCAGCACATGAGACGAAAAAAAGAAATGTGAGGCCTCTTTAGGATAGCATACACCCATTTTTCAATACATATTAAACATCTCATTGAGCTCCTCATAGCTCCTCGGTTCTTCAGACGAGCAGCAAAGCAGCTCCCACCAGGGGCCACTTTAAACAGTGTTTAGAAATTATAGTTTGATTATTTACCCGCCTGCTTTTTTATTTGGCAAACGGCCTCCAAAGGTGAGTCATAGGTATTTGAATGCTACGCGGTGCGGGGGTCATGTGACCGAGTGTATAAACAAAACAGGACTATTCCACACTGGGTGCAGCCGAGGGAGGATGAAGGGTGGGGGGGGGGGGACTCATGTCATTAGGGGATATCTAGGAGACTGCGGGTTGACTGGGGAGTATCCGTCCAGCGCTTAAGGACCACATGTATTCCAATCCTATGAGTCCGAGTCAGACTCAGAGCAAACGTGACACACACTCACGCACACACACACACACACACACACACACACGCAAGCTTTCACATCTGGCGAAAAATAAACATTGTGCATAGAGGAAAGGGAGGTGCAGATGATATAGTAGTAAAATATGTGCCCATCGGTTCCATCCCAGCCCCCCCGCCCCCCTGCTTCATGCTTGCTTTGTTTTAAATATCCATCTCGGACCCACCCTCATCCCCTTTTTCATTGACAGGGGGGCGAGAGAATGTACAGGACACGCCTGTGTGTTCTGTAAACACCCACGCTGCCGCCACCGCCACTTCCAGCGCTCTCTCCCTGGGTGTGTGTGTGTGTGTGTGTGTGTGTGAGTGTGAAGCAGCGACGCGCCCCCCCCCTCCCTGCAAGGCTTCCCCTGGGGAAGGAAGCTGACACAGGCTACGAAGGAGGCCGTACCGCGGCGGCGGCGGAGGTAGCGGCCGCTGACCTTCCACTGACGGCTAACAGGAAACACGAAGGAAGTAGAAAAAGGGGAAACTGTGCGACCGCCTCGCTTTGCGGTAAAGGGCGGACAGGATGCAAGGTGTCAGGGTGTCATCGCGGGGGGGAAGCGGCGCAGTCGCCTCGGCTTCGCTGGGACCCGTGACCTTCCTCGAGAATAACAGCCACCCGTTTATCTGATTTTCTCTGTTTGTGTCAGTGAACAAGGGAAAAAGGAAAACAAACTATTTTTTGTGGAATTTCATGGTACTTTCTCAGGGTACAGTCGGAAAAAAATCACTTCTAGGCGGATGACTCTTGCCATTTAGCGTGGTACTTAAGACCTGAACGTTGATGTTTTGTTAGTATGCTAATAATTACAGTTAGTTAAAGAGTTCAAGTATTTACATGTGAACTTACAGACCAGACCTATACTGTATACTGTACCTAGTATACACATCCACGGCGTACCTTGCATTCAGGGGTGCAATTTATGTTTCCTAGAACTACGAACATACATGAACATGTAGTACAATACCATCATCTCCTGCTGCTAACTAAACGTCCATCTCACACACCGGTGGATGTATTCCTTTAACCCTAAAACACAAAAGAGTAAACTATCGATCGTATCTTGATGCGCATTAAGTGTACTGTCGTATAATCTTTCATCAAACCATTAGCCGAGGCGATTCCCTCTCCATAGCAGAAGTCCTTGCTTTTGGACTGGGACTGTGACTCATTGCAGAACCCCGAAGATAAGGTCTACTTTAATACACAACTTTATATACACTGGGATTTACTCACTCAGTGTAATTTCCTAACAGGAAATGGGAAGAATGTCTGTTGGTGCCATGGATGTAAAAAAGAAAAAAAGGGTTGGTGTGCGAGAACAAAGCGGTCGCCTGGGAATGCAGACTTTCACAGCCTACTCAAAACTATAGCTATATTGTTGATGAAACTGGTGCTCGGCACAAATTGCACCACGGCATCCTTTAAACAGCCCAGTAACAGTCGTGAGGGTGATTTGAGGGTTGGCTGGATGAGACTCGTCTCTTGAGTGCTGTTGGAATTCGTCATCCGACTACAAAAGAGAAATATGTTGGTTCATTAGATTAGTATCTCAGTATGGCCGCCTCCCAAGGGCGTCAGTTTGGTTTTAGAAGTGGTGGGGACCAGGGCTGGAGTGGGAACAAAATTTGGCGCGATTGTCGACGGCGGGGGGGGGGGGTGCGATTGTCAACGGGGGGGGGGGGGGGGGGGTGCTGGGCCACGGACCCAGCACCGGACCCGACCGCGGACTCAGCCCCGGGCCCGGCCACGGACCCAACACCGAACCTGCCAACCGCGGACCCGGCCGCGGACTCAGCCGCAGACCCGAGTCCACACACAGCCGGTGTGCATGCTGTGAGGATGTCATCGTGCGCGCCTATCGCATGATTTAGACTTGGCGGTTTCGGTTGAGTATGTGGGGATTTTTTCGGTCGCAATTGGTTTGCACATTTTTAAAAGTGGTGGGGACAAAATTCAAATTATAAATAGTGGTGGGGACATGTCCCCCCCCGTCCCCCCCGTAATCTACGCCTATGCCGCCTCCTCCCGAATCCAATTGTCGGCCGTTTTATGGAAGAGACGACTCAGAGACAGAGCCCCGGGTGCTGGGCCCGTTCTGCAGCTGAAGATGCCTGAAAAAAAACAAGAATTCAAAGAAATAGGCCGTTTATTTTTATTTTTTTCACTTGTCCTCTAATTGAACAGTTCAAGCACAGTAGTTCCATGTGTCATTTGCTACCCTCTGCTGGTCGACGTGGCTGCCAAGATGATAAAAAATGTGATGCAGATCTTGTCAAAGAGGGAAACAGACGGTTTCCAATACAAATAAGCATAAGCAATAAGCATAAATAATCCAATAAGACATGACACTATTTTACAATGTTCAGTAAAATGCAAGGTCCAATCACGCATTGTTCTCTATTTATGTATTCACGGACGTTACCTTCTGCAGGTTGGGACCGGGTGTGTTAGCAATTTCGACATTGTGGCGTCAGCAACTACCACGTAATAATTCTCCCTGTAATAACGTTTTTTTTTTTCTTTTCTTCAAGGAATTCGAACCGTCTGCATTTATTTCAGGAAAATAGAAAAGCTCTCCGAGGCGATGCCTTTGAGGGGCCCCCTGTTTCCATGCTGCTGTTTTTCTAAAGACCATTTTTT
The DNA here is from genome assembly GCA_030340625.1 of Merluccius polli. NCBI lineage: Eukaryota > Metazoa > Chordata > Actinopteri > Gadiformes > Merlucciidae > Merluccius > Merluccius polli. The sequence continues at coordinate 41,441 of JAOPHQ010003742.1, forward strand.
CAGGGCTCTTAATTTGTGTCTCTTACCCCCGTTCCACATAAACCTGCTTGCTCGGCTAAAAGGTTGCCCAGTAAAAGCACCTGCAGGAACCATTAATGAACAGGACTTCGAGCCTCGAGATGACGGTTCATTTCAAGAGAGGTTTTAAAGCCATTCTGTGTTGACAGAGGTTGTAAATATCAGGGTATTACAGGGCCTTAGCTCATATAATACGCCGGATCCTGGGGAAAAAAAACGCAGAGGATTTTTTTTCTTTCGTACAGAATTTCTCTCGTAGCTCCAGTTGTAGCTTGGATGACTCTTACAGTATGCTCCATCACACTGACATAAACACACACATACTCACACGCACACACACACACACACACACTGTCTCTCTCTCTCTCTCTCTCTCTCTCTCTCTCTCTCTCTCACACACACACACACACCCTTCCACTCACACACACACACACCCACTCTCTCTCACACATACGCTGTTGCATGAGAAAATAATGGTTTGTTTGACCTGACTCTCTCATTTGAGAAGATTAATTGTGTGCCTGCAGACTAGCTGAGCTTCACCAAACTAAATATTTAACTGTTTGAGGTGCGCGTGGTTGGCGCCGCGGAGCCTCGGCGATGCTCAGCGTCTATACGGCGAGCCGCTCGGTTTCCCTCGGCGCACACGGAAATCTGGCCCTCGTCATCCAATACTTGAAGGCTGCATGGCTGAAGTCATCATACAATAGTACAAAAGATTTATTTTTCCTTTTCCAAACAAGGGCTGGAATGCAGCTCCTAACATCGTTCATTCATTTGTTTTCGCCCCCCAATACGTTTATTTAATTATCATTCACTTTGAAACTTTGCAAAAGAGTGGCATCTAATACAATAAATAAAGGCCTTGAAGTCATCGGCCATCATAAAACGTTAGTAACTTTACAGAGGTAAGGCTAATTCAATTAACCTAGGCTAACGCTAATGCTAAAGCTTATTCAATTAGCCCTTACCTTGAAAGTGGGGACATTTCTGCAAACTCACCAAAAACCTCCATCCAATATATGTGGCGAGTGACTCTGTATAGTTTGTATAGTTTATATAGTTGTTTTTTTGTTGTTGTTGTTTTTTTTTTAACTTTTTTGCAATAATACAGGCTTAAAACTTTGTAACATCATCAGCCTCAGCTGGGAGGAGGACCTAGGAACCAGGCTTAAAAGCTTTGAAAGCATCCAGATGCGCTGAGGACATCTGCAGGAGAGGAGAGGGCAACGCAGGCTTTGCGCACACAAACGCGTAGTTCCGGACGCGTCCACCCGAGGGCGCTGCCGGACGCGTCCACGAAAAAAAAAAATCAAACCCCAATCTAGAAATACAGACAGATTTGGAGACGGACACGTTATCCCATTAACGGGGGGTGATGGTGACGTGACAGTAGCTCGTTTGCATAGCTCACGATTTGAGCTCACGGTAAACCACATTTTAAACATCAGTCATCATGATCTCTTAGCCGCGTCTCACGCAAAACGAGGGGGGGGGGGGGACGCGAGACGCGCAAAAGTTGCGGCTTTTTTGGGGGGAGAAATTGAAAGAAGTTGCCACGTCGTGTCGTGAGGACGACCCGACCCATATGCTTGCGTCTTTCCTCCTGGTTGGGATGTAAAGCCGCCATCATCCCCTCACATGACCGACCGGACCGTGGGCTCTGAGGTCATCCCGCATCCTCTTCATCCCCATCATCATCTCACAGCATCACACTTTTTTTTCTTTTTCTTTTTTTGGGGGGAGGGAGACAATGGGTGGATATGATGATGATGCCAACATGGACATCTCGCCTTATAACTCCACTGCGGTGGCCTCACCATGGACCCTGGAGACGGTGGCCATCTCCCTGGCCTTCGCCCTGATGTTCCTGGTGGGCGCGGTGGGGAACGGCCTGGTGCTCGCGGTGCTCCTGCGCACCGGCAAGATGCGCACCGAGACGACCCGCGTCTTCCTCCTCAACCTCGGCGTGGCGGACCTGGGCTTCGTCCTGTGCTGCGTGCCCTTCCAGGCCACGGTCTACACCGTGGACCGCTGGGTCTTCGGCCCGGTCCTCTGCAAGCTGGTCCACTTCATGATCTTCCTCACCATGCACGCCAGCATCTTCACCCTGGCGGCCGTGTCGCTGGACAGGTGCGTGCGTATTGGTGGTCCATTGATGTAGTTCTCCTCCCAAGATGTGGTAGACGTGGATTTTGGTGATGCTGCATAGTGTGTGTGTGTGTGTGTGTGTGTGTGTGTGCGTGTGCGTGCGGGCGTGTGCGTGTATGGGGGGTGAGAAGGGTCACGGGGGATGACACACTAGTACGTACGTTCGTTCATGTGATTATGTACTAAAAGTCCCACATGTGTGTCCGTAGGTACGTGTGCGTGTGTGTGTGCGTGCGTGTGTGTGTGTAGGTGTGTTTTTTGACCCTATCCACTCGCCATATGTGTGTGTGTGTGCGTGCGTGTGTGTGTATGTGTGTTTTTTGACCATATCCACTCGCCATATGTGTGTGTGTGTGTGTGTGTGTGTGCGTGTGTGTGTGTGCGTGTGTGTATGTGTGTTTTTTTACCCTATCCAATCGCCGTGTGTGTGTGTGTGTGTGTGTGTGTGTGTGTGTGTGTGTGTGTGTGTGTGTGTGTGTGTGTGTGTGTGTGTGTGCGCGCGTGTGTGCGTGTGTGTGTATAAAAGCCATAATACAACTAAATGGACTTGGCTGTAAACATTTAGGCACTAAAAACTTTTACTATTGCTGTTTGGTTTCGCTCTGGTGATGTATTGCTGTGATTTCATTGAAATGCAACTCACCTCATTCTATATCTCATTACACTGTCTAATTTGTATCCTAAAATATGCATATTTATGTCTATTTGTGTTCCCGAAGACATGACAATCAAGGTGATTGGCGGTCCGTGTGGCAGCTAGTCTTACATAATGCACACCTTCTGTATTTGCATATTATGTAACCGTAACGCTGCAGGTACCTGGCCATCTGCTACCCACTTCACTCCAGGGAGATGCGGACGCCCAAGAACGCCCTGGCGTCCGTCTGCCTGGTGTGGCTGCTGGCGCTGGTTTTCTCCGGGCCGTACCTCAGCTACTACCGCCAGGTGGACCTGGGCGGCGCCCCGGTGTGCGCCCCGGTGTGGCAGCCCACGCCCCGCATCGCCATGGACCTGTGCACCTTCGTCTTCGGCTACCTCGTGCCCCTGGCGGTGCTGAGCCTGACCTACGCCCGCACCGTGCGCCACCTGTGGACCAGCGTGGACCCGGAGGTGGAGGACGCCATGGGCGAGTGCCGCCGGGCCAAGCGCCGCGTCACCAAGCTGGTGGTGGGCGTGGCGGCGCTCTTCTGCCTCTGCTGGCTGCCGCACCACCTGCTCATCCTGTGCATGTGGTTCGGGCCGCCGTTCCCGCTCAACCGCACCACCTACGCGCTGCGCATCCTCTCGCACCTGCTGGCCTACACCAACTCCTGCCTGGACCCCGTGGTTTACGCGCTGGTCTCCAGGCACTTCCGCAAGGGCTTCGGCAAGCTGTACTGCTGCTGCTCGCCGAAGAAGAGGCCGGCGCACAGCAGGGTGCACACGGCGCTCGGCGTCCACACGGCCAGCAGCGCCGAGACCGAGGAGCCGGCGGCGGCGGCGGCGGTCGCCCGCGGCGGCGTCGCCCCCCGCTCCTCGCTCCCCTCGTAGGACTACGGCAAGCCAACCCTGCCAGAAAGCGCCCTCATTCAGTCACGTTTCGCCTTTATTACGCCGAAAAAAACGTCGCGAAATTAGAAAAAGCTGCGTTTTTTTACGGCGTAATGCGCAAAGGATACGCCGCTTTTTACGACGCGATGAAGTCCTTCACTAGCGCGCGTAAAAAACGCCGTTTTGGCCATCACAACGCGCGTAAAATACGGCGTCTTTTTAGTATGCTAATAATCTCTGCCCTTCTTTTCGCTCAGCCAATGCATTTGAAGTGTTTGCGCCCAATCGCTGATCAAGACAAGCAGACCAAATCAGTTCAGCACAGATAGACTTTGTGACAATTTCTCTTCATCTCTGTTGTTGTTTCGAAGGTATTTAAACTCCCCTTCCATGCATATAGACGCGGCGCCACCTGCAGTCCAACAATTTCATATCTTAATTGCCGATAATGTAAGCATTATAATGTATCTCTGCGGTTTTTCCCCCCCCCTCCTGATTCTACCTGAAGGCTTATCAGAACAAAAAAAATTAATGTAGCCAAAATATATGTCTATATGCATGGAAGGGGAGTTTAAATACCTTCGAAACAACAACAGAAATGAAGAGAAATTGTCACAAAGTCTATCTGTGCTGAACTGATTTGGTCTGCTTGTCTTGATCAGTGATTGGGTGCAAACACTTCAAATGCATTGGCTGAGCGAAAAGGAGGGCAGAGATTATTAGCGTACTAAAAAGACGCTGTATTTTACGCGCATTGTGATGTGCACAAACGGGCGTATTTTACGCGCGTTTTGATGTGCACAAACGGGCGTATTTTACGCGCGTTTTGATGGCCAAAACGGCGTTTTTTACGCGCGCTAGTGAAGGACTTCATTGCGCCGTAAAAAGCGGCGTATCCTTTGCGCATTACGCCGTAAAAAACGCCGTTTTTTTCTAATTTCGCAGCGTTTTTTTCGGCGTAATAAAGGTGAAACGTGACTGAATGAGGGCGCTTTCTGGCAGGGTTGGCTTGCCGTATAGGACGGAGGAGGAGGCGCGTGGCGGGAAGGCCAACGGAGGATGATTTCCGTTGGCCTGTGCGGGGCAGAAGCACAGATTGTGATTAGGGATGGGAATCGATAAGATTTTTCCGATTCCGATTCCATTTTCGATTCCGCTTAACGATTCGGTTCTTTATCGATTCTCTTATCGATTCTCATTTGGAAAAAAAGGATTCAGTGACGTTCGTCCGGAGCGCATCGAAAACGCGACATTCAGAAATCGTTATCGCATGCTGTGTGCGCAAATGTTTTTGCATGTTGGAAGTATTTCCTCCCTTTGAGGAAATATCCACGTTGCAAGTATTGCAAGTTGCCCTGTTGTCGTCTTTTCTTGTGAAGTGTAACCAAACTTTGGAGCGTTTGTACCGCTTGGGCGCCATGTTTACTGTTGACTGCTGGCTGCACTGGAGTCGCTACGCAACGTGCGTGGTGACGTCATTCGCGTCCACTGGAATCGATAAGGGAATCGTTTGCGAAATTGGCAAACGATTCCAAGGAATTGAAACACTGGGAACCGGTTCTCAACAAGAACCGGTTTTCGATTCCCATCCCTAATTGTGATCATGTATAGAAACATAGTGCATAGAACATACACATCAAAGCCCATTCATGGTAAATAGTTGCTTTAAAATCTATTAAAATCTAGTCCATTATTACCGTTCACCGTTTAGTTCTTTAGTAGTGGCTCTCCAAAGCGACTTACAGTGAATTCAGATGCCTGTCGTAAAGGACCAGGTGTAGGAGGGGTTAGGCATCGCAGGCTGAACGACGCCTATAGGCAGCGGACATTGGCGAATGGGGATCGAACCCAGTAACATTTTTCTCTGGGAGTCGAAGAACCCTAGAAGCATCCTTATTGAACTACCCGAAAGAGGGGGTTTAAGCTGGATGGATATGAATTATGGATGTGTTCGTGTCCATGTGTTTCTATTCCTGTGATCTGAGCAAGGTGTGCATGATGATTCATCTCATAACACTGCACTGTGGATCCACGCCTAGATGGTCACAGATTGTGATGTTTGGTTTATTTTATTTTCCATCGCTGAATAGCATTACCTTGGTAAGAATAGATCAGGAATGAATGAACCCTTTGGTTTTTTCGTCATCGACGTTTTTCATTTACCTTCGATGCCCCTTCACATCAAATAACAGCTTGGCATCCCGCTAAGGTTATAAAGCCGCCGCTAAAACAAAGACACCAGCAACAGTTGGGGGGAACGAAATCATAAAACCAAAATAAAAGGGTTGTTAAACGGTACAAGCGATCAAAAGGGAAGTGCTTTCTGGGAATAACGCGTTACCAGAATAAACAAGAGCTCGGCAGCGAAGTGGTGTGTGTGAGGCGGGGGGATAAAAGAGATGCTCTCCAAATCCCAGGAACTGTGGGTGGTACCGAATCGAAAAAATGAGACCAAGCGCTGGACATCTTTTTAAAAAACAAAGAAAAGAAAAAAGCTAGCAACGAGATACTGCCTAAATGTGCTCTTAAAATACTGTGTAAACCTTGTACGCCATGGAGACTATTAACATGTCGGCCTATTGCTGTCCTATTTGTTCCTTCACGCTATCAGACGCAGCCCAGTGATTTTTGCTTTTAAAAAGTGGATGTTTTGCGTGTTTTCAAGAAGGACTCGAACTGTTTTCAGCATCGCAACATCAAGTGTGGAAACAAAGAGCACAGCAGTACCGATGCCAAACTGGCACTTAGCCACACTGAAGAGGTGGATATAGCTGAAGAGGTGGATATAGCTTCCCTCCCTCACACTCATCTGTCAGACATGAGAGAGAGAGAGAGAGAGAGAGAGAGAGAGAGAGAAGAGAGCATTGCGTGTTAAAATAAGCGTATTTCTATTTCAATGCCATTTTACTGCTTTAGGGAAAACCAACCTGATAGTAAGTCCTAATAGCCAAGCTAATCATATTATATTGCTCCGGGTCTGTTATTTTTCCCGGGTTGAGCACATATGGCGCACAGGTAGATTGTCACACCACCATCTTCCACCGTCTTCTTTGTGTGTTTTTAGATAGCATGTCCTCTTTCGGTTGCTTTTTATTGCATCCTCCTAATCCTTAGGGATAACAAGTGATGTTGAAGCGTATTGATTTCAGCATCACAGCCACACAAACACACACACACACACAAATTGTGGAGACAAGCTGACAACAATATTACTGTGCTGCTGCGGTTGGAGCAGAGCAGCTGCAGCTTCAAGTTAACTTCAAGCCGACGTCATTCATCAGCAAGGAAGCAAGATGTACTCGAAGCCTCTTGTACACGAGGCCACTTCTGCCGTTTTACCGTCCAATCAGTTGTCACATTTTCAAAACTCTAAACACTATTATTTACGAATGTTAACACAACATCCCACAATAGCAAAAACAATATTCCAAACCTTAGATACAGTATAAAAACCTCTGCCTCTGCAATGATATCAGTTCCAAAACAATCTCAGCTGATAATAAACAAACAATTGAATAATTGACACACATCTGATTTATGTTGGGTAAATTGGGCCAACCACAGCTGATTCCAGTCTGGCTTAGACTCAGTGGCAGGGGTTACTGTAAGGAGGACTTTGAGGAGGGATGTTTTTGGAAACAGAAACAGAAAAAGACGAACACTGTAATGTCTGGACGAGTAAGAGCAAGGGGCCCAGGGAGAAGAGCAGGCCCAGTGAGAGGTGCAGGAGCAGTGAGAGAAGCAGTGAGAGGAGCAGGAGCAGTGAGAGGAGCATACCTGTCAAGTTTTGGATTTGAAAATAAGGGACATTTTCTGCCAGCTCCTTTGTTGCTGACTAACATCATTCCTTCCCCCGTGTGAAATACTAAAGTCACAGTTACAAATTTTACACAATGCGTGACTGTCGCTCACCCTGCTCCTCTTCAGAAAAGAAAATTCGCTGTCCCATTGATCCCGGTATTTACACAAGGGTTTTGGTTTTTTGGCAAGCGGAGTGCCTTCTCTGTCGTGGCGTTCCTCATCCATCTCTGTTTTTTTTCTGTATTATTCGCGCCAGTTCATTCGCGCCAGTTCATCATCTGACGACACACACTAACTAACCTCGCGACAACTGCCACCTGCAGTACCTGTAGAAGGCTACTGCAGGTGGCAGTTATCGCGAGGTTAGTGACAGAGCTCAGATTGGGAATGTTTTTTGTTTTGTTTTTTACTTCGCCCAGGCCCGGGGAATTATTATTTTTAAAAAACGGAAAATACGGGTGATTTACGGGAAAATACTAATACGGGAGGAGGGCAGGAAAGCATCGTAAAATAAGGGACTTTCCCGGCCAAAACGGGATACTTGACAGGTATGGAGAGGAGCAGTGATGGGAGCAGGGCCAGGGAGAAGAGTAGGCCCAGTGAGAGATGCAGTGAGAGGAGCAGTGAGAGTTGCAGTGAGAGGAGCAGGGCCAGGGAGAAGAGTAGGCCCAGTGAGAGATGCAGTGAGAGGAGCAGGGCCAGGGAGAAGAGTAGGCCCAGTGAGAGATGCAGTGAGAGGAGCAGTGAGAGGAGCAGGGCCAGGGAGAAGAGCAGGCCCAAGGAGAGGGCAAGGTAGAGGTGTAAGAATGCGTGGTGGTGGAAGGTTTATGACCATCAGCCACATGACCAGATGTCCCTCCTTGAAGCCATGGATGCTGGCTGCAGGGACATCACAGTTGACGATTGCCAAGGGTGGATCCGACATACCAAGTGGTTTTATCCCAGGTGCATCGCTTGGATAATATCAGATGCGATGTTGATGAAAACATGTGGCCTAACCCTGAAGATCGCAGAGATTAGATACAGTAATTTTGTGCTTTTTTTAGTTGCCCCCCTTTGTGTCTGGGCTTTTTGCTGCTGTTTTTTTTTGTTCAGAATGCTCTTGTGTGTTTTATGGATATTTTGTTCACTGTAAGCAATACTGTAAAACTTTTTCTGTTCTATCATATTGTCAACAGTATTTCTACTGTACCTCCTGTAGTAAACAGTAAAGGAAAAAAAAACTGATTTGCTTTTTACTGGAATGCTTTTGAATGTGACCATTACATGGACATATATTTCCCAATCAAGAAATTTAGTGTAAAAACGGTGGATTGCATGTTTTGCATGCAAATGCCTTTAAAACTGAAACATAAAAGTCTATGCAGTTTTTGTAATGTCAACAATAGCCAGTATTTTGAAACCTGGTGTACTTTGATTGACTGCATGTACCTTGTGAAGTGAAAACAAGTGTTATTCTTTGACAGAATAATTTCATTTTGAGTCAGATTTCCAGTGTTTTGGTAAAGTTAGTGTGCAGAGAAAGATGTGTTCTATTTTGAAATGAAGAGTTAGTATATATTTAACAAAATGTGTTTTTGAGAAGAAAATTATCCATTTGGCCAATTGTGTTTTGTAGGTGTGAGTCTGTGTTAAGAGTTTAGAAAAAGTATCTGAAGTATGGGTAAGCGCTTGTTAGCGATTGAAAAAAACTGTAATCCCAAAGACGTATGCAACAGGAGGGTGCAAGCGGCACTCGGCTGCTGAATGACCTACGTCGACCTCGAACAGGATGGCTGCGGAGGAGCTCGTGATTTCGATCGAAGATGTTCGCTATACTGTGTGCATACTCACTCCCTCGTCCTCCTTCAAGGTCTGACACCCTTTTTAGGTGGGAGTAAATGATGGGAGGCATGGGGGCGAGCGGTCGGCCTACACCCTCTGCGGAATGGGAAAAATAAAAGCGCATGGTCTCCAAAAACATGAGAGCAATGTTTCTGCATTACATCACACATGTGCAGGTCCGAATAATTCAAGTTGTTTGTATGACTTCTATATAAAGGAATGTGTCTATATAAGGATAATATGACTGAACACAAGAATCAACATTTGAATGTGCTGCCCGGAATTTGTATTTGATTATGTGGGCTATATTGAATTATACTATTGTTATTGTATTGTTTTAATCCATTTTGAAAAAATAAATGCCTCATGCTGTTATTTTGGTTGTTTGGTTTAGTTGGTGAAAGAATGTTAAAGGAACAAAAGCCTAACCCTAACCCTAACCCTAATAAATAAATATATATATATATATATATATATATATATATATATATATATATATATATATATATATATATATATATATATATAACATAACTATAAAGTAACTACATTTTGAGCTATTTCCATGGAAATGGCTCATCTATTGATGACATGCATTTCAATTAAAAAAACATTTAGGGCTGCAACGATTAGTCGATTAATTGATAAGTTGATCGACAGAAAATTAATTGAACCTAACTTTGATAATCGATTAATCATTTGAGTCATTCATCAATACCAAACATTTGTTGCTTAATGCTTCAGAAATTTCTATATTTGGTTCATGTATTATTATGAAATGAATACTTTTCCTTGGCTGCTTGTCAGACAAAGCAAGCAAATGTAAGCCATCGTTTTTGGACTCTGGTAGCATTTCCTATTAAAAAATAAATAAAATAAGGATAAGTGATACAGGTTCCCTTTATTCATCTGATTCGATTTGAAGTCGGAACAAGTAAATGACATATAAATACATATTTTTAATATATTTGTACAAAAAACCCAGACATTCATTAGGACACAGACAGGATCATGGCATGAGGGTGTAGTTTGATGTGTGTTAGAGGAGAGCTGTAATCGAGGGTTTCTATAGTGCTGGAGGAAGGGGTGGGGGGGGGGGTTTGTCATCCATGATGTGAGGACTTGTGGACGGGCGATTTAAGCCGAGGTGTCAAACAGCCGTTCGATCATTTCCTCCACTTGCTCCGGGCGATACTTGTGGTACTTCTCCGGGTTCTTGGTAAACTGGATGTTGGCACATCTAGACATCAACACAACAAACAACATGAACTCCTATCAGTTGATTGAGGGATCACCCATATTAGTTGAAACAAATATCTAGTTTCCATATTTTTCATGTTAAATATTCATCCGTGATGCCCTATCAATATCCCTCATTCTAGGAAAGTGCACGTACACCATAGCGTATTTTACCAACATAACAACTACTGTCTCTCAGTGTGCACCGCCAGCACCAGTGGAAAGCCCACTGGCACAGCAGCTCCGGCTCCTTAGCTCTTTTATGTTTTGCAGTTTTTTTTATTCGTTGTTTGATCTTTTTTCAATTACCATTACTCTGCCGTGATGCCCCCATTTCCCATCCAGGATGAATAAAGTACATCTCATCTTATTCCTACAAAATGTATTACGTGTTACGTAATATGATTCTTACTCTACTCTACTTTTGTTAGCTTTATACCTACCACCTAGACGCCTTGTCTTAAGAATGTCATAGCTCAGAACGCCCCCGGTGCTTCACTGTGCATTTGATAAATAAACTCTTGACTTTTGAACATTGGAGCCCTATGCCTATTGAGGTGAACATGTCTGCCTGCTGTTACCTGTGGAGGAAAGCCCTGTAGCCCTCAGACACAACCCTCTTCTGGGCCTGGCGGATAAAGTCCCGCTGCTCCTTGTCCGGGATGGCCCAGCCCTTCTGGGTCTTACACAGCTCATCCAGACCGTCGTTGAAGCCCTGGTGGTGGTGGTGGTGGTGGTGGTGAGTGGTTCGGGGAAAAAGGGGAGACTATTTTTAGCATTGTTTTAAACAATGGCCAGACAGAGTGAGACCCTCCACGACGCAACGCTCTATTATTTGTAACCGCAGCGCATCCGAACCTTACCTTGAATTTGTCTTTGATCACTTGCCGCTCTTTGTCTTTCAGCTGAAAGGTGGCAGAGACAAGAGTGTCACAATGGTAAACAATAACAATATAATAATAAAGTCTGTATTGTATTTTAAACCCCTGTTTGTCCAAATATATTGCTTTTTTTATTGTGTTTTTGCTGTATTTGGAAGGCCATTATTACACAATCAACTTGGTTAAAGATTGGTTAAAACAAAAACAACTAGGCATGATTCTTGGTTCCCTGTGCTTTCTATATACTGTATAAAGTCTGACCTTGTTGTAAGGCTGGATGACAGGCATGTTCCGGTCTGTCAGATGTTCAGTGACCCTGAACCAGCTGGGAGAGAAGACAAGGAGAAGAAGACGTCAGATCACGACCCTGCCTCATACACTTCCTGTTGGCGTGTATTTGCCACAGTAAAAATATACAAAGAATTGATCATCTCGGTCAGCAGCATACATTCAGGGATAATAATACAACTGAAGACAAATAAGAATAAAAAGTCTAGTTTAAATGAGTGTATCCTAATGTCATGTCTTTCATGTCTATTAGGATCAGGACCTCCTTTTATCCCTGTGGCCATTCATGTGTGTGTGTGATGTGTACAGGTGCTGAATGTGTGCTTCTGCTGTACAACGAATTTCCCCTTGGGGACAATAAAGATTTCTGAATTTGAATTGCTATTTTTGTACCTGCGTTGGTACATCTGGATCTGCTGCTCGATCAGCTCTCTGTATGATACCTCAGCCTTCTTCTCGGTCACCTTCACCAGGCCGATCAGGTCCGATCTGAGAGGAGGTCACAGGTCACAGAGAGATGACAAAGGACTTGAAACAGCGGGCTTAATAAATGGCCGGCGTAAACTGTAATGTAATAATGTAAAAACAGTTGGTCCTGCATCATAGTGTAGCCAAGTATTTTGTATTATCATGAACATCAATATTAAGCAACATTAATAGTAGTAATATTATATATATATATGCATATGCATATAAAATGAGTTCCGAAGTTGCTGAGCACACGTACTCTGTGGCATGTATCTGTACAACCATTTAGCTAACATCGTTATAAAACTATGCTCTATATATACAGAACATACTGGGAGAATAAATTAGTGAAACTAGGGCTGGGCGAATGTAATATCACGATAATTATGGGTAATTGTACCCAATATCAATAAATATCATGATATGCTTATGAATTCAAAATAGCATTCTTAACAGTCTAACTGAGGGTCATTACATTGAAGCATATGGAAATGTTAAGTATGATATCAGACTAAAACTAGTTTTCCTTTCTCACTGACGTTTCAAACCTCATATTCTATCATTTTAAAGGCATATATTCTCATCGTAATTCATTTATACTACAAAACAGGGTATCACAATAACACGATTTCTTCATTTTATGACAATATACAATACCCTTCAAAGACGATAAATGATAATATTGAATTAGTGGCCAAGTGAAATGCATGAAAAACAACACGAGTGCCTACTTCTCCAGAGACTTGAGGATGTAGTTGTAGTTGTTGTGCAGGAAGATGGCGCTCAGAGCCGAATCCTCGTACACCTTGGACTTACTGAGCAGATTGAGCTGCAGGTTTCCCAGCACCTTGCCTAGTAGACACAACAAACAACACGCAAAGCAGATAAACAAGCTGTGTTGTCGGTGCAAGACGGCATGATGTCATTGTTTTGCCTCAATGCTGCGACTGTGAGGGTTTATTGTTTTTAGTGTATTATAATTCCACTTACATATATACGTGCTGAGGAGCCTTTTGCTGAAGTCTGAGCTGTAGTTGCTGGCTGATGAGCTGGTCTCTGCAAACACAACATACTGTGAACACAAGCAGCGGGCCACTTCCAAGCTAGCCTATTTAACACGCTCAGTTTGTTGCGGATGTCTCATTTGCATATTTCGATTTTTTTTAAACACTGTTGAATATTGGGGACGTGACCGCTTCCACTTAAGAAATAAACTCACACCCTTCCTTTCACCACGTGTTAATTAAACGGTTTCCATGGCAGCGCTGACACAAACTTTAAACAAGCTGCACTTAAGCGCTTGTCCATTCAACAGAACTGTGCCATTGTAAAAAAAAAAACAGGCCCCTCAAACTAACGCATGTTGTGTAAAAGAGAAGCAATTGTTGAGATCACAGTCATCACTAATTAGATACACATTACAAATGAATCCCTGGGAATAATAACATGTCAAACTAGGAATAGACAAACCACAACTGTTCATCCAAAAGAGTAAAATGGGGGTGGGGGGGGGGGGGGGGGGGGTTCCTTCTGTTGCCATCTTTCGCTTACCTCGGGGGTCTAAAGGTATATTGTAAGTGTCCCCCAGTACTAAGGGGCAGAGGCAAGGCAAAAGAGAAAGACAAGAAGAGAAGAAGAGAGAAAAAAAGGTGCAATAGGTTAGAAGATAATTTTGTTAGTACAGAATAAGCCAAGTAGAATAAGCCAAGTAGCAATGATGAGACAGACAGACGGACAAGTGTGTCACGTGAAGTAAGGATCACAGGGCTGGAGGAGAACAGAGAAGGATAGGCGGAGAATGAAGGCTGCAGACATCTGGCTGGGGAGACACGCACACGCACACACACACACACACACACACACACACACACACACACACACACACACACACACACACACACACACACACAGCCTGTCGACCAGACCCAGGCGAACCACAATCGACACATACATGGACATGGCGTGAAGGCTAGCATAGAACGGTTGCCTTTATGTATGGGAAGGAGGAGATGAGGAGAACAGGAGGACAGCAGCCATGAGTGGCAGTGAGGAGACAGGAGAGAAGGAGTGAAGGAGAGCTTAAAAGGGCACTCCACCAATTTAACACTCAGAGGCTCCCGTTGGGCTCACTAGTGGGAAAGACATTTGGAAGAATGTGGTGCAACTTTCCCAATATAATCTGCATGATTAGATGACACCAAAAAAAACGACCATTTGCAGAGACACTGATAATATTGGAAAGTTGCGCCAAATGACTTAAAGACTCATTCCCACGACCCCTAGCGGGAGCCTCAATGTGTTCAATCGGGGGAGTTCATGCCAGGCAAGCTGAGGAAGGAGACCGATGGCTGGGTCCTGGATCTAATTTGTGTGGTAATGATGGGGACTATGGACATATGGTGCTACATACGAAACAGTGCCCACAAAGACAAATGCAGTGATCGTACTTCATGGATTCTGGCATCTCTCAACATAAAATTCACATGCATATCAAAAGGTGTCTTGTTCAACGCTAAGATGAGGGAACCATCTCTTTGGCGCCCCGCCCCTCAAAGTCACATGGCTCTACCTTGAGAGGCCAACATGGCCCCTGCCGTCTCGTGGAAGTCCAGCAGCTGCTGCAGGAACAGGATGGCCTGTGAATATGAGAGAAAGTGAGGGAGAGAGAGGGTGAAAACATCAACCAGATCCACTTCAGTCTATTTGACCAGGGTATGCTGTGCACTTCGTTCAATTAGCTGTTGCCCAGGAGTCCATCTGTGCTTGAGGAAGTGACACATACAGCTAGACAGACACACAGAGACAGAGAGAGCCTAGAAGGCAGGTGTGTGCACACACACACACACACACACACACACACACACACACACACGCACACACACACACAACTACCAAGAGCAACAGTGCGGTGGCTTACATTGCTTGTCAGCTCAGTGGACTGTTCCATCCTTGGGCATGTTGTACTCCTTGTCAGGATCGTTCTATTGTGAGACATGTGCGGGGGGGGGGGGGGGGGGGGGTATATAATATATGTTTAGTATACATATATCTATATTTGTATATTTGTTGATTTGCAACACAGTTGAATATATAACAAAAAAAAGAATATTTATTTTATTCGTATTAAACTTTAATTATATTTAATGATTTAGTCATATCAATATATATACAAGATGTCTTGCCTTGATGCTGTCTGCAAACTCCTCTAGAGCTTTGGCTCCTATGGTTTCCATGGAGGTGATCAGAGTCGGCAGTTTGTTCTTGGTGCTAGCAGCCGTCCCCTGGAACCACACCACGGATGAACAACAACAACAACAACAACAACAACACAAAACGCTACGTCGTCCACCAATGAAACACACCCAAGTCGCCCAGGTTTTTACACCATTCGTTTCATAACTACCGTACCCGTGCTACTTCCCTACCTGGAGTGTGGTGTCGAACTCGGACTTGGAGTTCTTCAGGTGCTTGAGGATGGGGAAGATGGTGAGGACGGCAGAGTAGTCGTGCCGCATGATGGCCCTGCGCGCCGCCGACACGATGTTGTCCCCCTCCAGCATCAGGTTGTCCAGCGCTTCCTGTGGCGGGGAGGGGTAAGGACACAGGGAAAATGTCAAGGCCCCTGTGGAGGGTGTGTGTGTGGAGTGTGTGCTGTTGATGGCTGGTTCACCTGCCTCACCTGGCCTGAGTCAGACTGATTGGACTCTGGCTGGGTGGGGCTGCACACCTGTGGTGCATGAGCAATCATGGCACCCAGGATAAACCAGCCGTCAACACACACACTGGAGGAGGAGCCACAGCCATGGCAGTTGTACCATCAGCTCGGCGTATACCACCAGCCTGAAACTCCGAATAAACATCTTGAACCAACATCTACCCGTGTCCTGTGTCGGAGGGCCCCAAGAAAAGCCACTTAGGTGGCGTGTGGCCGGACAAACCCTGCCACAGCCCCCGAAAATCAAAAATCGGATACAATATTGTCAACAGTCTAACATTTGGGGCTGCTCGTTAAATTACGCAAGTGGCGGTGGGATGAGGCAGCGGTGTATTCGGGGGCTTGTGACGAAAAGTCGGACTCGTGCAGCATACCTCTAGGCATCCTTAAGCAAGATGGCCAACCCCTAACTGCTCCGAAGTGAAGATAATATATCTGAAATCATTGTAAAGTGTCTGCTGAATGACTACACTAAATGGTAGTAAAAAGGTCGGCTGTTGCGACACTGGTTGTGACACACTGTGACAAAAAATAAACTAGCTAAATACTAAATGTAGCAAATATAGGCCTATGTGTCGGCACTGATATGTATACATTTTCATATATTGTTGCGGGCCGATATATATTTTAACAACATTGTAGATCACGTTGTAGGCGGATGTGTGATTCACACACTCATTTGCACACCGGCATAACAACTCTCTTCTCCGGCACGCCTTAATCCACAGCCTCTCTACAGCCTCTCTACAGACTCTCTATTTCCCGCACCACTGATTACTTGAGGTAAAAAAAAAAAAAAAAAAAACTAATGAGGCTAACAATGACAAAACCTATATATAAATATGTATATGAAAGGGTGGAATTAGAAAAAAAGGCTGTTGCCCTTTTCTTGGCTGACAGTCGGTTCTGTAGGGGCAGGACACTGGAGTAAAGTCCGAAAAAGCCTCAGACCTCATTCTGTGACTTGGCAACATTGGGCCTCATTCACGAAACCGTTCTTAAGAACAAATTTGTTCTTAAGTCCTACTTACGAAGATTTTACGAAGATTGTGGCATTCATGAATTTTTTTCTTATGCCAGGATTTTTCTTAGGTAAGAACAAATCCTACGAACACTCAGGAGTACTCTTAAGCACATTTCAGTGCCGAATGTTGGCATGGTTGTGTTGTCTTCTTTTGTTAAGTTCAATAAAATACATTACAGTGAAATTTCTGTCATTTATGTATTTATTTATTCATTTCATTTTTTTTTCATTTTAATTACATTAAATATGCCAACGCTTTAACATGAATCAAGTACATTGGAAACCATGCCGTCAATTAGTGATCCCACCCTATTTATAGGTGGCATTTCTCCATCCACAGCTTACAAAACAATGGCATGTATATTGCTGCTACAGGAGACTGGGGATCTGCCCTACGGAGGGAACGAATCTTTCAGGACCACGTAGATTTTCAGAGGCCCTGCACACGGCCCTGCAGTCCCTTTTATGGGCCCTTTTATGGGCATTAATGGCGGTTACCTATGCTAATCATATGTTAATTCATCAATCTAAGAACACAGCTGCCAACAATTCAGCGGCTTAAGAACACGATGATGAATCTGACGGAGGGTCTGCTTAGAAATCTTCTTAAGAAGGACTTAAGAAAGAATCTAAGAAGATTCTTAAGAAGATATTGGTGAATGAGGCCCATTGTGAGGAGAAAGTAAAAACCAATTTCAATTTCAATACTTACCTCTAATAATTCAGCTGCAGTCTTTATTCGGGAAGACAAATGCCCCAATTCAAAAAACTTAAATAAAAAAATACTTTCTATTCATGCAACTCTCTTTGTATCATAACAAAAAAGAAAAATCGGTTTAAAATGGATTGACCTATTGTAGACCCAAACCAAAGACATGGCTGACCTGAATGAGGGAGTCGAAGGTCTTCTTCTGGTGGTGTTCGGGGATGATCTCCGTCAGCAGGGCGTACTCACTCTGGGCCAGCTTGACGAAGGCGCTGATGCAGTGGATGTAGGAGTCGATCTCGATGTCCAGGACATCGTCCTTTCCTGGAAGGCACACGGCGGAAGTGAGGGTTTAAGTGACCGCTCTATATTTCAAACTGCCGGGAAAATTATGATGTGTGTGTCCGTTACTGCAGTGTGCTATGACTCATGTTTAAAAAAAAAAAAAAGTAAAACTACAAAGAAAAAACTTAAACACACTTTATACATTTTGTTGAGATATTGCTTGGGATCACTTCATAAATATACATTTTCATGGCCTTGCTGGGATTACTGATTAGTTATAACTTTAAGGATAAGTATAAAAGTATAACTATTGGCCCTCTCTTTCCCTCTTCTCAATGTAACTAGATTTGATTCAACAGTTATATAACATTCAAATTCCTTCTACTCATATAGATAAAATGTTCAGATATTTTTTTGTAGTTCTTTGCACCTTCTTATTTAAAGAATCTTTGTATCTCTTCTTAATGATTTTACGGTCCTGCGCTTCCTGGCTTCTCTCATCTTACCTTATCTTATCTTATCTGACGGCAGTGAGTGACCAGGGTCCACACTGTTTCTCTTCATACGTGTGATATAGTGGTTGTTCCGTTCTGTCGCCGGCCCACTTACCCGAGGCGGCCCCATGCTTCTCGTTCAGGGCTTCGGAGTGGTGTTTGACCCGCAGGTCGAGATCTGATGGTTTGGGTTGGATGGTAGGAGGGGGGGGGGGGGGGGGGGTTTAGCCTGAGATAAAAACCGCATCACCTGACGGGAGACAGGTGGGTGGGGGGGAGCGGGGGTCCACTGTGGGACGGCCCCCCAAGAGCCTGACCTTAACGCCTATCTGCGGACCACCACCAAGCACCCAAGAAGAGGGACGGCAGGGAGGAGGTGGGGCGGGGGCACCCACTATGCGTAGAGTTGAGCCCGGGGGGGGGGGGGGGGGGGGGGGGGTTGCATGGACAGAGACAGCACCCAGAGAGATGTGTGCGTGTGACCGTGTGTGTGTGCATGTGTTTGTCATGTGTGTAAACCAATCACCAATCTAAATTTGGCAGTATCGGTCACTGGAACCAGCTTCAGAGGATGATTATTAACGGTCCACTGCGAGACCAATTACAATTTCAACTTATGATGTACATTGTTTTGTCAGGGTTTCAATTATTCTGCAATTGATTAAGAGCTGGTGTATATCAGACCAAGTTCCAGCGTGTGCATGTGTGTGTGTGTGTGTGTGTGTATGTTACTCATACTGTCACAAAAGTTTGGCCCACAAAGCGACAGACAGACCAACAGACCGACAGAACAGACAGACCACCAGATAGACATACAGAGAGAGAGAGAGAGAGAGACACACCGAAGAGTAGACCATTGGTGCTTTACCTTCCATAGGTGTGAGGTTAGAGCCCCCCTTTTTCCCATCCAGCCCATGCTGTGAGTACTGTTTGAGAAGGTTCTGAGCCTTGCGAATGGTCCCTGGTGTCCACCACACACACACACAGTGAGGGAGGAGCAAGAGCGTCCCCGTGGCAACGAGGAGCGTCCCGAAGCAGCCAAAGAGAAACGAGGCACGAGGAGTAGGAGGAGGAGAAAGGGAAGAAAAAAAAGAAAGGTGTGGGGGGGGGGGGGGGGGGGGGTAGAGCTAAGGGGTGAGTATTGAAACACAGACACAGACACCTTCCCGCCACCAGGCCTGACAAGCCCCCAGCCCTTATACACCACAGTAGGACCAGAGCACCGCTATAGACAGAGACAGGAGCCGCTAGAGCTACCATGACATGGTGGAAACGCGTATGAGTGCGTGTACAAAAAACATAGAATACCTAATACAAAATTTAAAAAAGGCACAATAAACAGGTTAGGTTTGGGAGGAAAACAAAACACAAATCCAGCCATTATAATTACACATACTAATTACATATTGTTATGACAATTATTACAAACATTTGTTACATGGTTTAGAGAGATACACAGAGAATTAAAAACAATAAAGATTGCAAGTCAAACAATGCAATGGTGTTAGTGGATTAGAGAATATGAAACATGTATCATAAAAAGTGAGTGGGTTATGGTGGACAAACAAATGAATTATTATTATAGCAGGCAATGGCTGCGACCTAATTTTATTCTTGCCATCGGAAAATAAGGATTTAAGTGCATTTGCTATAATTATCTCAATAGCATTCAGCAAATATGCAATTGCGACGTTTACGTGTGAAAGCGCAATTAACAGTGAACACATGCGGTGAATCCATGTTGATTTAGTTAGTTGATATTAAAGAAGCTGTGTCTTAATAACATAAGCGGCAACATTGCAAATAGCTGTACCAGCAAAAACCCTGAGCTTCAATAAGCCAATTCACCCACAATTCTTATAATTTAATTTAAAACCAACAAGGGAAAGGGAAATACCACAACAGTATTTAAACTATAATGCCACTACAATGCCAACCATAATTTACATCTGTGCTATAATGCCACCTATCACACTACTACTACAACAACAGCGCAAAAAAGCAATCTTTTCAGGTGCTCTCGACTATCGCGTACCGCTGCATCCGTCAGACTGATCAGCGAGCAAGGGCCACACAAGACACACACTTAACAAGGAAAAACAACAAGACTGCTTTCTCTTTACCTGGGATGTAGACTGTCATCGCCAACACAATGATTACGAAGGAAAGGAAAGGAGGAAAGGTTAGTGAGGTCACGAGGATGTAAAAGGTCAACGATGGCAGTGGTGGCGGTGGGGGGAGAGAGTGAGACCAGTGAGAGTGATCCACGAATCAGAGCAATTTCTGATCCTTCGGAGCTAGATCAGAGCGTGGCGTGACGTATGGAATGGGGTGCGGTGGGGAATCGAAAATGAGTGAAGTAATAATTGTAGTCGGGCTCATTCCTTAGAGATCAATCTGAATGATCCGCGGTCCGAAGGGGTGAAAGCAGTGGGGAGAGTGAAGAAACCACCTGGGAGTCATTTCCCATAGTGGGGGTGCAGGGGGGGGGGACTGACCTGGTCTCTTGGGGGCCTTCTTGGTGGGCGTGTCCTTCCGTTTGGTCTGGACCGCGGGGGAGTACAGGACCCCCGACGAGGCGCTGTTCTTGCGGAAGTGGTCCTTCAAGCCCTTGATGGAGCGGTCCAGCTGGTTGGAGCGGATCTGGAAGTACACGTTCATGAAATCTACAGAGAGAGAGAGCGAGAGAGAGAGAGAGAGAGAGAGAGAGAGGGGAAACAAATACTATTGGAAATTATTCAATTTTGGACATGTTTCAAAATGAAATCGTTCGCAATGCTGGACAGGATGTGTGAAAGGATGCCAACAACATATTCACTCACTTGATTGTATGTTAAACGCAGGACCCTGATGAGCATGCTAACAGGCCTGATACTGATTTCTTAAGAGTTTCTCAGGGAACATTAACTGCATGAATGTGAGTCTTGCTGAAGTTTATTCTGCCTCCGGTCACACAGTGCAGCGCTGCCTTCCTCCGGGTGATGATGAAACACCTCAAATCCTTTCATCTATTTCCTTTGTTAGGTAAGAGGGGACTAGAGCGATAGGAAAATAATCTAGTGAGATTCAACTATAATTGCACTTCCAGAGTTCCAGTCATGACAAAGCATGTACGCTTGCAGGTGATTCTAGTTTATCCTGAGACGGAGCTCAGGAGCAGCTATTACAGCGCTGTGTGTGTGTGTGAGCATATATACATGTATGTGTGTGTGACTTTATGCGCGTGTGTGTGTGTGTCTGTCTGTCTGTCTGTCTATGTGTGTCTTTGTATGTGCCTGCCTGCCTGCGTGCGTGCGTGTGTGCATGTGTGTACCCTGGTTGCGTCCGTACTCCACCAGCCAGCCAGAGATGCAGATGATGTCCTGCAGTGCGGCCTCGGGAAGGTGCTCCAGCATCACCTCCTCCTGGACTTCCAGCTCATCGTCCACGGTGATGGCGTCCAGGATCAGGATGGGGGGGACGGCCTTACTGAAGCGGGTCAGCAGGTTGCGGAACTCGGCCTCCAGCAGCTCCTTGCCCTTCTCAAAGCGGGCTTTCTGGAGGAGAAACACAGGACAACGTAAGCGCTGATGGCTGTTGTTGTTGTTGTCGTCATGGGGAAATGAGGTTGAGGATTAATGCAAATACGCAACAGAATGCTATTAGCATGGCAGTAGCGTTAGCCTGAGAGTGCAGGACATCTGAACAGATATCAGATGTTTTTTTTCCAAAGCTACCTACAGTGGATTTTCTCATTAATCCTTACCTCATTTATGAGCAGATGCCACCTTAAGATAAGACCTTCACCACTGGACAATATTGCCCCGAGTTTTAATTTTATGAGCGAAATAGTGAATCGTGTAATCAATACAGTATCCTATGGGGCTAGGCATTGCTATAATACTACAGCACATTTCCACAATGGAATTTCAATGGAAAGGATTAAAACCCATAATACTGTACCACTGTGTTGAGTTCAGGACTGTCTGGGTTGTTGTCCTGGAAGTACTCCACTGCTTTCTGGATCTTGGCAATACAGGCAAGGTATTCCTCCAGTCTGCCCCCAGTTGGCCTGGATCAGACAAAATGACGAGTCAATAAAGCCACCAACGATTTCAACAGAGCATCACAAAGCGGTCACAGCCATATTCTCACCCCTCTCGTATGATCCGGTCGGTTTCTTTCGCCACGTGGTAGTAGCTGATGACATGGTCCATGCAGGACAGCGTGTTGTCCACATTCTCCTGCAGCCGCTGCAGGTTCTCCGTCTGCTTATGGACCGGGATGATGGAGTTCTCCAACTGCATGAGGCGACTTTCGAATGATGACAGAATGGAGACCTGTGTGTCAAAAGAAAAAAAATGTATATATCGAGCAAGCGCTTAACAACCGCTATTATGAAACAATGTTGTCTTGTGTTGTTTACTGTGTATATGTGTATATGTGTATGTATGTACTGTATG
Organism: Merluccius polli; assembly: GCA_030340625.1. Lineage (NCBI taxonomy): Eukaryota > Metazoa > Chordata > Actinopteri > Gadiformes > Merlucciidae > Merluccius > Merluccius polli. The sequence goes on from JAOPHQ010003742.1 coordinate 64,307, forward strand.
TGTGTGTGTGTGTGTGTGTGTGTGTGTGTGTGTGTGTGTGTGTGTGTGTGTGTGTGTGTGTATGTATGTATGTATGTATGTATGTATGTGCGTGTGTGTGTATGTATACCGTATATGTGTGTGTGTGTGTGTGTGTGTGTGTGTGTGTGTGTGTGTGTGTGTGTGTGTGTGTGTGTGTGTGTGTGCGTGTGCGTGTGTGTGTGTGCACATAGCGGTTTTAATACGGTGTCGTGTTGTGTCCCATCCTACCATTCCTTTAGTCAGCTGATCACTCTTCTCCAGATTTTCTCGGATGAATGACAGCGTCTCTTGCTCCTGTAGCACACAGTAGGGAGTCAACGACAAACTAAACGCAGGCAAGGAATAACAACAAATGCATGTAATAACATGACAATAATGTAGAAACAATTGACAACAGCGCACATTGAAATGCTACCTAGACCGCTATCTAGCTAGTTAACGATTCACACCCATGACACTTATCTCCGACCTGTTTCAGTTTCTCCTCTATCTCCCTTTTCCTCGCGGATGCATCCTCGGTGGGGATCATCTTCAGCTTTCGAAGAATATTCCCATTAAATGACAAACTGCGTTAAAATGCAATCGCAGGCTCCTTTAATATTCAAAACAATGACCCCCTGGATTTGCTGTTGCTGTTGAGGAAACGGGTCTCTTCCGCATCCGGCTTGTGAGTGGTACACCAGTGGTACGCCAAAGACGCCATCTTTGTTGTGGCAAATACGTTCTGCTGGGTACAGCCAGAGCTCTGAAGACCATCTCCATCCGAGCGTTTTTTTCTACAGTGAGCTTCTCGGATGGATATATGGTACGTTAGGTTTATTATTGGCATAACTGTAATGATTCATCGTATGTCATTTAATCTTACATTTGATGGACTGTTTTCATAGCTTGTCATGTGTTTTTAAAAAAAAATATGCTGTCTCTAGGCTGAATGTCTGTGTTTATCATATACATGTTATGATATTCAAATACCGTATGAAATAGTACCACTTCATTTGGAATAATGTATGAACGAAATATTTATATTTATATACATATTTTGTTCATACATTTATATATAATACATATTTATATATCATATGGCTTTTGTTAACCTATTTGTCCTCCCTGTTAAAGCAAACAATCTTTAAGTGCTATGGATTTTGTACAATTTACTAGTATTACATACTTAAATCATGATTTGTACCTATTGATGAAGAAAATCAAAAGCATGGTAACAGTTGGGAAAATTGTATAAATGTATTCACGCAAAGAAGGATGTTCCACACAAGTCTCTTTACATAGTTATTTACAAATGCATTGAACACAACATTACATTGTTACAGCCATCTATACTATACAGAGGCAATTTAGGAAAACACTCAAAAACAAGATGAATGGAAAAGACATGGGAGGATTCCCATGTCTTGTCATTGCAATGTTGACGGATACTTTGCCAGGTAATTAATTAATGATTGGTAAATAATTGGGAGAGCTTATTTCAAATCAACAAACGAAAGCCCCAATGCAGAAGAAGTAGAAAACAAAACACACACCACAGCCCTTCCACATCCAAGAGCTGTTGCATCGCAGTACCGGCGCTGTGGTCTCCATGACGATGGAGGTCAAACAAACGTAATGTCTTCCTTATGTTTGTAATTAAAAACCACCACTCTTACACATAATGGAAATCTGAAAACTTTTGCATTCAGTTGCACATTCAATCCCAACGTCCATCAAACAATGCATGAGAACATGGTAAAATCGTAGAGCTTTACATCTCTTCATCTTTAGACACTGCCTGTGGGGGGGAAAAAACACAAATTGCATTAAAAAACTAATAAAACAAGAATCAATGTCGACATTCTTGATTTTAGCAAAAACAAACCACAGCACCTGTTTGAGAAACTGCCGGCCCAAATAATTTGTGGCCATGTTCTTCAAGCTGGTCTTGCCCCCTACTTTGCATCGCACGTATCCGTACAGGTTGGCCCCTTGTAACACCACGCCCATGATCACCACAGCCTGTGTGTGAGAGATAAGACAATGAAAAGGTTCCCAAGAGTTGCATGTTCATTGTCCCACAAGATCATAGCCATCCAATGCTAAATGCTGAATACTTACCAGCCACTTGATCTGAAAGGAGAAGAGGCTGCTGAAGAAGAATATAACCCAGAGGACTGGGCAGATCACCAGCCCCAGCCAGAAGATACGCGCCTCAGAGCTGCCAGGTTGCTTCTTTCCTGTTCCCTAAGGTTGGGGGAAAATATATATATATATATATATATATATATATATATATATATATATATAATAACTAAGTGACACTCTTGCTCTCTTCATTCTAACCGAATCCAGTTGGTAGTAAAGCAAAAACATCTTCTCCTTCTGTGCAGATTGCTGTTAATCTTTTAACATTGTTATTCAGCCTATTTTGGACAAAACTCTTAATATTTTGATTGCTTTGTAGATTGCCTACACTTTCCTTGGGCACCACCATTGTTTTTTATTCAGCAGACTGAAGCGCTCCTTGTTCGTCATTAACTGAAACTCGTGAGTTTCCCCGAGAGTGCAGAGTTACTATAAAATATCTCAGGTATCAAATACACAGCGATGTTTAAATTTGGGCTAAATTAACACATTTGGGGCGGATATACACTTTACCTTTCTTGACTCAAACACCCAGTGGTTCTCTCCATTGTCATCCACCTGGTTCCACCATCTTAGACCTACCAATAATCTGCCAGTGATGTTCTGTGAATAGATTATGCAGTGATGATGATCTAAGAATTGAATGACAACTGGCAGTTCAAGTTTCTGATTTTCAGAAATACTAAACAGTATTAGTATCCAAGTTAGTATACAGTTTCTAGTTAGTATACAGTTTCTAGTATCCAAGTACTGATCCATTTCAGTGTCTAGAGTATAGATGTATTGTTAGTTAGTTTGCAAGTGTGGACATAATCCCCTTTCTTCTTAAAAAGGCATGCAGCATGCTTTTACATGGAAAATAATTTGTCAATATCTGACGTGTTTGAAAGAGGATGGTGGCATCTGAATTATGTATCATGATCATGTCAGGACATCCCCCCATTTTCTTAACTTCTAAGAAATACGCCAAACGGTGATGTGTCAGACCAGAGTAGTGATATCTCATCAAGTCACGACGTAGTACCTTTACAGTCCAGAAGTCACACGACAGCAGGAGGATTATCGTGACCATACAGGGGATGAAGCTGCTAACATACCCACAGATCAGGTATGCCAAGATCGCAGTAACTCTGAAGAAGAGGTGGAAGAAGGACGCTACTGGATGCCTAAAAAAACATACAAAAAAGCTGTCAGCAGGACCTTGTAATGTATAAGACAGCAGAGTCTGAGAGTGGATTTGGACTATATGAGATGAACAGAGTTATAAGTAGACTCACCTAATGTTTGATTTCTTTGACTTCCCAGTATCCTCCTCCGCGTCGAACAGGGATACATCTTCATCATTGGAGTCCTGGCAGAACCAACAGGGAGACAGACCTGGTTGTTTGCACTTCACTTCAGTCGTTCGGCTTTCAAAGCCAGCACACCTGCTTTCAGACGCTGGAAACGTGCCTGCTTGACGTATGAAACGTGCCTGCTTGACGAACTACTAATCAGTTCTGACGTGCACTTTGTGCTTACAGTTTAGCAGGGACAGCTACAATAGCAACGTTAGGCAAAACAACGAACCACCACACGACTACAAACCAAAAAAAAAAGGTCATCTAAGAGGAGAGACCATCTAAAGAGGAAAGACCATTAGCCATGTCCAAGGAGAGGAGAGACCATTAGCCATGTCCAAAAATCACTGTTAGCCTCGTTTATGCAGCTAAATGCAAGCTAATTATCTCTGGTGTCTAGGCGTGTCACCTTTAATGTAGCGACGGATCTGGACGCCAAACATAACCGACAAAATATACACACAAACAAAACACATGAATGCAGTCGATGATGTGGCCTATTCCCATTTCACGTATCGACACGGAAGACAGCCTAAACTAACTGCAATGCTTTAACGTGTCATCCATGTTCACAGGACATTTTGACGCACACGTGTTGCGTCGGACCTTGTTCTCTATACATCGACATTAACACATCGCATTGTGATAGCAGATCGTATTAAAAAAAATAACAACACTTACCAGTCTCATCATGACGATTTAAACATGGATGTGTGTTGTCCACTTCCGGATACGTCACTGCATTTGACAACACGGAGGCGACTTCTTGTTCTCTTAGGATTTAGGTCAGCCGCGGGCTTTCAGTGCATTACTGCCCCCATTCGGTTGTTTGGGGAACTGCACTGACACATTTAGGTGAGTTTCTAGAGTGTCACCAATGCTGTGTGCACAGTGCACACACATTGGCAGCCAGCAACACTAAGATACAATATTAAAATAAATAGTCTGATAATGACATCTCATCATTCTGAAATTCATATATTCATAATTCCAGTTAAGTGTTTTCTATCCATTATGTTGTGCTTGCTTGTTTGGCTCACATTCTATGGTCCAGAATTACACCCAGCTTTCTTTACACATACCTCTGACCTCCATATGGTCTGGCTGGTACGGCTGTCTGTCTTTATGCTGATTCTGTAGGGGCTGTTATAATTTCCCGCTCTTAACATCTACAGAAAAGCTCACTGAGGACTCAATGTGGTTTTAAAGAATAAGATCATGGTTATGAATGAGCAGGTCAACAAGGCTACCTGTAGATCCCTCTCAGGTCAAGTGAGACAAGGTAAGGCCTTGTTGAGGACAACTTTAAGGTTTAACCAGTTACAGTAAAGTGAGTTGGTTCAAGTTAACATCAATCACTCAAAATGTAATTACAGTTTAGGACTAGAACACACTACAGTACATGTTCTCCCAACGTGCTTGGACAACATGCAAAGACAGACAAAATTCAAAATTGTATAATCTTTATTGATGTCCAAAATGCAGATACAGATCTGGCACCAGTCTCATTAACCCCATTACAAGTAGCATTCGTAGATTGTGTACCTTATAATAATGAGCTAATTGCAACACATGCCTGAGCAGTCCACATCTCATATTCATTGGTTCCTCCTCGTCTCTTTCTCAAAACAGGATTATTAGTAAAAATAAATAGGCATAAAAAATTATAACACAATACAGAAATCAGTAAGACCCCAAGAGAAGCTGACAAATTCCCCCCTCGCAAACGATGGTAAAAACAAATGCAAGACTCCCATTTTTATTTATACATTTTTTATATAACTTTTGAATGCTTATTTGGAATACCAAACGGTACACAGTGCTTTTCTTCAAATTACAGCATTTTCACAATGTGTTCACTATGTTTTCACCAACTTGCTTTGTTTTTAAAACTACCAAGAGCTGGTTGTAAGTATGCTGCTAGCAGAGTGAACAAGACGACTGTGTAACTGAACGTTGAAGCAGAAAAAACTAAACAGCAGGGGGTCTCCTATTTTCTCCTGCTACCGCCCCCAGACAGGATCATCACCAGCCTAATGAAGATGTTCATCGTGTCCATGTAGATCCCCATACAGCTACAAGAAGACAGAACATAAAACATGAGTGGTTATTCTCTACAAAGTCGTGATGACCATAATTTTACTCAATACTATAATTTTAGATACTCATATAGGGGGCATGGTAGTCTAGTGGTAAGGGTGATTGACTCCCAGCCACAAGGTTCTGGGTTCGAACCCTAATGACCAGTCGACCTGCAGGCACCCCTAAGAGCATGATCTGCCTAAGCCCTCCCTGCTTATCAATGACATGTAGGGCTGGGCAATATGGAAACATGTAGTATCACGATAATTATGGGGAATTTTACACAATATCAATAAATGTTACGATCAAGTCAAAATACCATTTTAAACAGTTTAACTGAGGGTCATTGCATTGAAGTATATGGAAATGTAAAGTATGGTATCAGACTAAAACTAGTTTTCCTTTCTCACTGATGTTTCAAACCTCAAATTTTATCATTTGAAGGGCATATCTTCTCATCGCATTTAATTTATACTATAAAACTGGGTATCACAATAAGTTGATATCTTCATTTCATGACGATACAATACCATTCAAAGACGATAAACAGTAATATTGAATTATTGCCCAGCCCTAATGACATGTATCCAACAAGCAATGACTGCAAGTTGCTTTGGATGAAAGAGTCTGCTTAACGACTAAATAGCAACGGTACCATTTATACATGATACAATTGCTACACGTTTTCCGCTAGAGGCAATAAGGCTGAAGCTTGTATTTACTCAACATTTCCGATTCACAGCTACTTACGCATTGATGGGGTCGAATTTCTGAACGCCGTACATCGGGTGTGTCTCCGCCCTTTTGATGACCTTCTGCGTGTCATAGAGGAGGAACAAGCTGAACAGGACCAGGCCGCCGTAGACTGCCACCGAGTACAAGCCGGCGCCGAACATAGAGGTGGGGGGCAAGAACATGGAGCCTGGAGGTGGACAAAAAGATGAGGGAGGAGAAAACATAAATATGTAAATAGTCCAGTGGTTATGGTGCAGCATGACGATTGACTCCCAGTCAAATGCTTGATTGACTCCATCAATATTGGATTCAAACCTCAATATCTGCTGAATACCAAATGCCTAACCCCTACCTGCTCATTAATTAATTAAATGATTAATTAAATTAATTAAAAAATGTAAAGTCGCTTTGCATAAAAGCGTCTAAAAAGCTAAATGACTAAATAGGAGTAGTAAAAAAAAAAGCGAAATAAAAATGATTAGTACGTCAGTGAAACAAAGAGGGAAGGGCCTAAAGATGTAACCGTATGACGTTTCACAAACCGATGGAGGAGGCGAACACCACTCCAAAGCCCACTGCCAGAGGCCCGCCCATGTTGAGGAACTTCTCGCTGGGTGCACACATGGCCACGGTGGACAGACCGCCGACGATGCCCGCAGTGTACCAGGCGGCCCTCATCATCAGGGGCCCACCAAGGAGAGTCATGGGGGCTATGACGGCACCCATCACACCTTGAGAAATAAATCAATGAATACATTATTTTTCATAGTCACCCAAAAAATATTTTTACATTTGTGCTTATTCATTCATGGTGTAAAAGTAGTACCTCCAAGTATAGTTTCCGGTTAGAGTCAAATAAAAGGTTCAAGCTGCATTAATGTGTAGTATCTTGAACACCAGTATATCAGTCAATAACGACGTGTAAATCAAACATAGTCCCAGGCAGAAGACAAAAGTGTGTGTGGCTACTGCAGTTTTTAAGTTATTTGTGGATATTACCAACAAAACTAATGTCCCTTTTCCAAGATACAGCAAACACCTTTGCACCTCCTGTTCATGTTTGACATGAGAAATGATCCTCAGCATCTACTTTGTACACCCAAATCACTGCTTTCTATTGGTGATAAGAAGTCACAACCAGAAAACACATCAAGGTTACATACTGACAACATATGCTGTCTGATAAGACAGACTTTTTGCTTTTTTTATCTGGAGGTACCTGCATGGAGCATCCAGGCAAGGTGTTTGGGCATTGGGCTGTGCTCGTATGAAATGGACCTAACCAGCATTCCAGATCCAATCATTGCTACGAACGTTGCTCCGATTGCCTGAGAAAGTAAGCAATGTAGGCATAAGAATTCAAAATCAAAAATATCATAATAAAATATATTAAAAGACAAATGAGATACTTTGAAACATTTTTTTTTAAATCAAGAGAATTTTATAGTAATTAATTGGCATTACAAGCTGTTATTTACGAGGCAAACCCGATATTCTGAACATAATACGAAACTAAATTAATTAGTCGTTCCTGGTGAATGCTAAAGCAGACAAGCACAAGTGCAGAATAGTAGATTGTCACAACAAGGACATTGTATTAATGGACAGAGTGTGACTTACAAGCCAGGATCCCCTCATCATGAGACCCATGAGTGCTGGCGTCCGGCTCACTGCCACGGCAGACAGGGCTGTGACGCCAACGCTGCCCGCAAAGTACATGTAGGTGGAGTGGATCCTGTCCTTCACGTACTGCGGCCAGATCCTGCAGAAAAGACAAGGAGATGATGATGATGATGAGGACGATGATGATGATGATGATGATGATGATGATGATGATGATGATGATGATTGAGAAATAAACACATATCCAACGCTTACCATGTCTGGAAAGCCTAATGATTTAGGATGTACAATATACTGTATATGGGTGGTGTGAAGACATCTGTGAACATGTTTGACAATATTGTGCCTGTTTAAGTTGACTTACACTGCTTTTTCAATGGCACCGATTTCATTGGACATGCCAAGTCCATAGTAGCACAGCGCGCCAAGACCGACAGCTGCTCCTCCAGCCAGGAACAACCTTCCCATGCTGTCAACTAAGGACAAAGAGACAAACACGTTTAGTGCCTCACCTAATCCACTTGGAAAATCAGACTCAAATTCATTATGAACTTATGATACAAATAAAAGACGATTAAAGCTCAAGCGTTACTAGAAATGTGTGGCTCCAAAACTAGGCTTTTAGAAAAACTCTCTTCATCTGTATTGACTAACACTTCAGTCTACCTACTAAATAAGGGATTTGAATGGTTATGGGGCTGTATTCACTTTTAATGGCAGTATCTGTTGCTGGCTCAAAGGCCGCTTCCTTGAGCTGGTCTTTGGTGGTCCTGCCACGACGGAAGCCAAACCTGGCCTTGGTGGAATAACCCTAGTAAAAAAGAAACACACACACACACACACACACACACACCAAAACATAACCAACATTAGCCGTTTCTTAACGTAAGTTATATAAATAACATGACAACGTACCATGATTTGTAGCATCGTAAACTATACTGATATTAGATCAGTCTGGGTACGATGTAGAACACATTAGCACTACGAGGACGGATGGACGCATGCATGCACGCATGGTATATTGTTATGGGCGTGTGATCGAGACGATATTTGAATATAACGCAGACAAGTGGTGAGTCAAGATGCCTAGACATCCACAATGGCAATGAAAAGATACCTGATGGTTCCTGAGCAAAGGCTGCCATGTGGGCATAAGCGGGCTCCTCAGTGCAGAGGTGCCCTGTGCCAGCAGGGGACCCCTCAGACAGGCTAGTCTCGCCACCAACATTGTGATTTTGTTCTGGTTTGTTCTTCGATCTGTTGACAAAGGTACACCAATGAACAGACGACAACAGAGTAGCATAATATACCAGATGTCCTGTCAAATATATGGTTAGTGAACACTTTCACCTTAAAACGGTTTTGACCCCAACAGATTAGAAGAACACGTTTAGCAACATTGGCGTAAACACGAAATAACCAAACTATGGGATATACATGGATAACTTTACATATTATGCACGCCGTCAACATTAGGATTAGCTAGCTAAACGGTCGACATAATAAACTGCGTATTAACATACCAACAGAGATGAAGGTACTTGTTCACCTTTCTTGATGGAAGTGCGCAAGCTACTGACGCAACTGTTTTCGTAACCTCCCTGGAAGAAGTCTCGCTGATTACGTCATCAGTAATGGACTGATCTTGGGAATTGCAGTTTCAGTTCGGTGCAGTTATGCATTATATAGGCCTATAGAACATAAACGACATGCTGACTAATGTATGTATATTTTTTTAATATTGCATTAAAATACAATAAAACAACATTTTTTCTTATATTTTGTATATGTAATACATATACCGGAAATAATGCAGAAATGTAAATGCACAAAATAATGTTGTACACTAGATGGCAGTGTTTGCCTCCTTAATTTCGACGCAAAGAACGAGTTCAGTCGCCTAACTAGTACCTCATATAAAAATATATTTTTGATAATTCATCCATTAAAATGCGCAAAAATAACAAAACCATTAAATTAAGTCATTGTCCATTTAAAAAAATACAAAAATACAAAAAATAAATAAGTCAAGAAACAAGACACTTGACGTAGCCTGCGTCGCCCAGCCCCACCACCACTACATAGTTGGACCTAAGTTTCCCCTGCGTGCGTAATTGCAGACTTGCCAGTCAATTTAGCAAGTCTCTCCAACTGGAGAGAGGACGAAGAGGGCGCAAACTAAGACGCAACTAAAGACTAACTCATGTTTTTTTATTTTTTTATTAAATATATTATTTTATTTTTTTAAAACTTAACTTCTTGGGAGTATTAGGTCGATGAACGGATGGTTGGCATGGGGACGTGTTGTCTCTCTCGGGTCGCACCAGGAGGAGGACGCGCTTCATGGCAGCGGAGGATGTAAGTTTCTCGCAGCAACTTGTTGCGCTACTGTGCAAGACTGAACGGTGGGTACTAACCGGCCTGCTGCTGGTGGTGGTGGTGATTATTATGAGTCTTTATAGTTGTTAAAGTTGTTTAAAACTCTGCTACTCTTCTTATCATGTATATCCCTCTTATCAGGCATACCCTGAACTGGTTGTATGTCAAATTGCAGCTTCATAAGTTAACAGTATGTAGCCTGTGCGCGCGTGTGTGTGTGTGTGTGTGTGTGGCTGAGCAAATGTGTCCTATTTTATTTAATGCACAAGAAATGGTGTGCTACAGCTCCATGGAAACCGAATTACAATTGGTATGGCTGACTGATGTTCAATTTTCCTGTCACAAAGGATTTACATTAAATAACAGGCAGCTATTAATATAATTTGTAACAAGGTGATAAATGGTGCATTCACGGTTTCGTTATGAGCAGATGATCAAATGTGTCCCATGCTTCAGTGGTTTGTGAATATTCAAAAATGTCAGCTAATGGTGGTTTTACACAGGACAAGTATTTTGTGTAATAAGATGAGGTAATTGGGGAGGATCTCGCTTACCATATAAATTATGAAACCTGCAGGCACATACTTGGGTGAACTATTGCTTTATCTCCCTTCCTTCCTCTGAAACATATTTGAGAAGAACAAACTCATAGATTTATATCTAACCCCCCCACAGCTTATAGTGTGATTGTACTGTATGTATTATAGTGTGCAGAATATGTATATTATTTAATAGTATGTATGTACACTATATTACAATGTCATTTTTCATGTAATCACATTCAAAGGTGACCTATATTAGTAAAGGTAGGTCATGTGTCACAGAATCAATCTTTTATTGAAGTCAGTGGAAAAAAAAAAAAAAAGATGCTTCATCGTAACGCATCCATGGTTTCTTCAGATACACTGTCAGCATTTTCCAACAAAATAAAAAAGTAATTGGTCTACAGGGAGCTCGCTGTCTCTCCAAGCATACACGACAAGCAACATATTGTAGCTCAGTCAGTGATACCCCTGACGTGCGAGTGATTCTCTGAGTTCGTGCCTCGGCCCCCTTTTGGCCTTTGGGACTCATGCTTTGTAAGAGAGCGTTGTGTTTTCGGCATGCACCAGGGCGGTGCAAGACGGAGATCTGAGACTCCCTCCTTATGGGACGCCCCTCCACCCGCCTGAGACCCCTACCCCCCCCCCCCCCCCCCCCCCCCCCCCCAACCTGCGCCTCAGTACAAACCACCATTCACCCTTTCATATGTCATCGTCATCGCTCCGTACTGACTGTGTTATACGGGACCCGTAAACCTTCCCATACCATCTTACAGAATTTCACAGGTCGTGTCCAACTATTCCCAATGTTTAGATTGTGGGCCTTTAGGACTGGGGCTACGTTGCCAAGACTTGGCTCTTGGGTTAGAAGTTGCAGCAACATGATGTGACAAGCATCATGTTGCATCACAGCACTGTGGACAAGCATGGTCACTTCCTACAGAAGGCTTGTTTCAAACTCCCCTACTGTGTGGTTTCCATGGCAATGACTAATGGCAGTTAGTCTGACTGTTTGATAGTGATGACTGTAACAACTAAGCCATTGATATCTTAAATACTTGTGTACCCCCTTTGGCGGTTGGTTAAAGTCATGGTCAATTTATATATTAGGTTACACATTTGGCATATTGTGTATCAGTTAATTGAAATCCGAGTAGCAGGCATTGTGGCTGAATTCTGACACAAAGGTTTTCTTCTATTGGCCACTATGCTGGAAAAAAACCCAATAATAACCGAGCTGTGGATGGAAAAAGCAACTTCAATCCAAAAAAAAAACCTAAAGTCAATACATATTCTTTCCATCCGTTAGGTAAAGGTCTACTTTGACTTTAGTATCAGTGGCCCTCCTCTAGGCATGTTGTCCCAGGGCAGCCATGAGGTAAAGATAGATCTCCCCCCACTATTGACATACAGAAGCAGCTGGAAAAAGCAGCTGAAGCTAGCATATTTGCATGTCCACACACCGATGGTGTGAAGGGTCACAACACAGATGAAGTCCTCTCCGAGGAAACAGGATAGTGGATTGTCCTATTGTCTATGTCGTGGAGCTGAAATGGTAGTGACAGAATGCGCCATGCCATGTGACATTCTGCCAGCCAACTGAGGATCTTTCGACACATTTTGACAATGAGCTGAAAAGGTTTAAAGGTAAACGTTTCTCTGTTGTGGCGCGCCGGTTTATGCTTGGTGGGTGGGCATGCTCCTGAAATGCCCTGTGTGTTTACAGATCACTTGGACCTCCACACAAGCTGAATGGATAAGGTTCCAGGGAAACTCTCTTTGAAGACTTTCGATTCTTACTTCTATTCTCTTTTTAGATATGATTGATATGCGAGTAAATGTCTGATGATTAAGTGATTGTTTCGGAGTAGGACAAGATTTCAGAAAGACGAGAAATACTGCAATAGTTTTCTGCTTGCACCTCTATTTTGAAGTAGACAACCAAGCATCATGGCTACATGGATGCAGCACAGGTTCAAGCAAGTACACCCATGAGTCAAAGTTTGGCATTGGGTATAATTGGGATACTAGTATGCAAATACTAATATTAGTGTAGTGTGCGTCATAACCGACCTACACAACTGATAAAAGGTGGTTTCATATAGAACAGACACTGCATATTTACTAAGGACGGTTGAGATTCTATAATTTCTTCCACAGTGACTGACAGTTTAATGTTCATTTCATTTACAGGATGAAACCTCAGCTACAATGGGGAATATAAATAACTGGAGGGCTCTTTAAGAAGTCCACCGAAAGCTTCTGAGATTGGCAGAACCTATTAAGAAGCAGTCTGTAACAGCATATCCAAGCACAGCTACATCCAAGAATGAGGATCAAATACACACTATCCATTGTCTTTTTTGTGGCACTTGTTATTATCGAGAAGGAAAACAACATAATTTCAAGGTAAGCCCATTTCAGTGATCAATGAAGCGCTTTGGTGTTTTTTTCTCAACAGCCTCTCTGTTTCTTTTATCCATTCTGGGCATAGCACAGCTCACTTACCTGACATCCATTTAGCAACACACAACATCTATGAATGTTATGCTAAGTTGCACTTCAAGAACTGCTTACTATTGTTTTTCATTAATGGCGTGCCATTGTGGCTCCTCACATGTTTTCAGGGTGTCGGATAAGCTAAACTTAAGGCAGACCCCTCGGACCCCTCTGGAGCCCATGGTGTCCTCCCGTGATCTCCTGAAACACAATGGCTCCTACGCCGCCGCCCCCCCCGGTGAGCTGGACCCGTCCTTCACCCTGGTGAAGCAGCATTCGGAGAACCACACCCAGCAGCACCAGCCGGCGGGCTCGCACGGCAGGAAGCACATTCTCCTGCTGTCCACCACCCGCTCGGGCTCCTCATTCATCGGCGAGTTTTTCAACCAGCAGAGCGACGACATGTTCTACCTGTACGAGCCTCTGTGGCACGTGGAGAAAATGTTGACCTTGGACACCGGGGGCGTCAACAGCACGGCGGCCAACTGGGTGTACCCCGAGGTTGTGAGGCAGCTCTTCCTCTGTGATTTCTCCCTGCTGGAGAACTTCATCCAACCCGCGCCTGTGGCCCACGTCACCGCCGACCTCTTCCGCAGGAGCTCCAGCAGCTCCCTGTGTGAGAAGTCTGTGTGCAGCCCATCGGTCAAAGGCATCTTTGAGCATCACTCCTGCAAGAACAGGCGCTGCGGGCCCCTTAACCTCACCCTGGCCTCCGAGTCCTGTCTCCAGAAGGAGCACCGGGCCATCAAGTTGGTCAGGGTGCGGCAACTGCAGACCATGCGCCTGCTCGCCGAAGAACCCCGCCTGGACATCAGGTTCATCCAGCTGGTGCGGGACCCCAGGGCCGTGCTGGCGTCCCGCATGGTGGCCTTCGCCGCCAAATACAAGAACTGGAAGGAGTGGGCCACGGGAGGCGACGTGCCCATCGACGACATCGAGGTGAGTAAGCTCAAAGGGAACTGCAAAAACATCATGATGTCAGCCGAACTGGGCCTGAAGCAGCCGACGTGGCTGCGTCGGCGCTACATGCTTGTGCGCTACGAGGACATTGCCCGGTTCCCTCTGCAGAAGGCCGCAGAGATGTACAGTTTTGCTGGAATCCCGTTCACTCCGCAGGTGAAGGCCTGGATCCTGAGCAACACGCAGGCCTCCAAGGAGACCAGTGGCATTTATTCAACGCAGAAAAAATCCTCAGAACAAGTGGAAAAATGGAGGTTCAATATACCTTTCAAAATAGTGCAGGTGGTACAGAAGGTTTGCGGGTCGACGTTGAAACTGTTTGGCTACAAATTTGTCAACAGTGAAGAAATGCTCACAGACAAATCGATAAGTTTGATCAAGGACAAGGTTTTCAACTTTATGTAGACTTGCAAATCTTTGAACCCTCAAAGAGAAAATGTATGGGCTTGATGCATATGTGCATATTTATTAGGGACTACTGGCTTCAAAAAGATATTGTTTGATAATATACTTGTTATCTTTAAAGCGCTTTACTATTTAAATGAAAGAATGTTATAGACCATTTGTCTTTTAACAGTAATATTGCATAAATGTTTTCTTATGGGTGCTTTGTGGTGAGAGAACACTGTTCCTTTCTGTTTGTACAAAAGGCCACTTTATTGCGGTATTCAGGGACTTCTAGTGCATGTCAACATATCGCTTTTAACTCTGTACGTATGAAAGCTAAAAGAGAGATTACCTCTATGTAGCGTTTTTTGTTTTTTTTTGCTCAACTGCTCCAAGAAACGCATATTATCAAATAATGTGCAGGCAACAGAAGCTGCTTTTTATACCAATGAGACATGAAGTGAAATGTACCACATCATCCAGTTCCATGAATGAGATGCCTTGTAAACTGTCTTGAAGCAGAGGAAATACCAACGCCTAGCCATGTTAACTTAAAAAAGAAGTGATTTTGTTTTATGCTTATTTATTTTCCCTTCTGTTTACCAAGCATCATTATGGACTCCAGGTTTGTGTGCACAATGTAAATCACTCCCGCCTCTGCACACTTTTGGCACTTTGTTTAACTTTCTGTCACTGATCTGCAGGTTGTAGTACATGCACGGGTGTGGGGGGGGGGGGCGGAAATAAGCTGTTGGGATCCATGCTGTAGAAGCAGATGTTTAGGTAGTGGTACTGTATGCTGACGTTTCATCTGCAGCTGGTTTGCAGGGTTGTGTGAGGATTGTGTGGAAGGTTTCTGTCACTTTTGACACAAGCCTCTTGGCTAGTGATTAAGGTATTTCTCCCGGTCTGTCAGGCTGTTTGTCATCGTACCTTCCTGCTTGTGCATTTTGTCAATAAATGTCAACTTCCAGTTATTGCATGTTATGCTTTTTTTTCTTAATGTACATTAGTATAGGATTATGCCATATAATGCTCTAGTTAATTTTTTTGGTTGTATATTTTCCCAATACATTTACTACTTACTACATATGGACCAGGGACCAAGACATTGGCACTGGTTAAGGTGTCTGATTCCCAGCCAAAAGGTTCTAGGTTCAAACCCCAATGTCCACAGTCTACTGGTATAGGCATCCTTTAAAGATCGAGATTTGTTTGTAAACACATTACACACGTTAGAAAGTCATTGCTGAAAACATGTAAAAGACTGTAAAACCATTTAATGTTGAATTTCACAATTTTCGCGTTCAGGATTTTATAGACGGGGCTTAAAGGGTACATGTTGACATAAGCGCTACACCTTAGCATCACCCCGTCCCTAACAACCAGAGTGCAGTTACGTCACTGCTTGTCACGCTCAATTGTGAGTTTGACAGTTATTAGTTTGACAGTTATTATTTGACAGTTGAGAGAGGGTCTGTTAAAACAACAAGACAAAACAAGACAACAAAAACAATCTGTTATCTATTGAGTGGCTGGTAAACATTCACTAGCCATTTGGTGTTCAAAAAAGTTTTATTTTGTACCCTGCTTATTAATAACATGGCAATATAGGTTCAAAGAGTTTGCTTAATGACTAAATAGTAAATGGTACACTGTACAAAACCAATGATGTAATGTAGTGTAATATATTTAATACCTAATGATAAAAGATATTTTTTATATGAAACTGACTATCCAAAAATATTTACACACATTCCAATTAATGTACTGGGTCAAGAATATAATGGTGTATAATTTGATCTATTATTAACAAATAAATTGCCAGTGCAGATGAGACAATATTTATTTCTCGACTGAATTATATATTTGTCACTTTCAATAGCCCTAGTCAAATCATGTTTATTGGCAAACCCCTTTTATCACAGTTACATTTTTAAAGTACTTCTCAGGCCCATATATGATGAACCCCCCCACCCACTCACTTTTGTCTACCATTCCCGCCACATGTTTGTGAGTCAAGCCTGTCAGAGCAAATAGGGGGAGTTTGTCTTTGACGAAATGAGGCACAGGGACCGCTCGGAGGAAGCAAGGCTAGCTTCCAGTGTGTTTACCACTGTGGAGCGCGTATCTATTTAAGTCCCTGAACCCAGCAATTACCCCAGCACTACATATAATGTGGTCAAAGCCATTTTCCTCCACCTGACCCCACCCGCCTGCCTAAACCCCAGGAGGCTTCTCTCTCTCTCTCTCTCTCTCTCTCTCTCTCTCTCTCTCTCTCTCTCTCTCTCTCTCTCTCTCTCTCTCTCTATATATATATATATATATATATATACTGTATACATATATCACTCTCCCTCTCTCTCTATCGCTCTGTCATTCACATGCACACACACATGCACGCACCAACAAGACACACATTCTTTCTCTATCACTGCATCTCTCCCAGCTTCTTCTATCTGCCTCACTTGTCTGTCTCTTTCTCCCTGCCTGTCTCTCTCTCTCCCCTCTCTCTCCCCCTCTCCCTCTCTGTCTCTCTCTGTCTCTCTGTCTCTCTCTCCCACACTCTTCCTTCCATCTCTCCATCTCTGTACGTCTCTATGCACCTCACTTTCCTTTTCCTTGCCCCATCCCCCTCCCTTCTTATGAGTCTCATTGTTCCTCTCTTCGTCCCACTCTCTCCACTGTTTTAGGCTTCGTTTGTTTGTTAGCTTACTTCACCTCCATACTCCATGTCACATTCCTCTCCCACCTCAAGGACCGCACACCCCCACCCCCACCCTGCACCCGATTCCCCGTCGTCCATGGCTCATTTTCTAAATGGGTGGGTGAGGTCGAGGCAGGGCTGTTTATTTATCACCATGTTAGCAGCAGGGTCTTAGATACGTCGCACGGCGACCGAGCCAAAATCTAATGAAGAGAAGCGAGGCATTCATAAACTCTTATATTGGAGTCGCTTTATGTGGGACATCTGTGGAGGGTGGAGTCACTGCCACACATGGTAGGGGCAAATATAGAATACCATAACCACTTCCCACAGAATTAACCCCCTCCTCTTTCATTGCAATTTGCAGTAAAATAAGGGCATTTAGGTAACCCCACCCTCCACATCAAACGCGAGTGGGGTTGAAAATAGGCAACCCTGAGCAGGAGATGAGAACGATACCGTAATCTGTAAACGCACGTAGGCCTGCTTCATACGCATGACATGACTTTTTTTCCCACCAGCTTCCAACCTCTTCTTCGTCTTCTTCGTCTTCTTCTTCTTCTTCTTCTTCTTCTTCTTCTTCTTCTTCTTCTTCTTCTTCTCTTAAAATGTATTCACTTAAAAACCTCCTCTGCCACTGGCGGTTCTGAAGGGGGGGGGGGGCAGTGCTCTCCGAAGGTCCATTAGCATGCTACCGAGTTAGTTGCAATCAATGGAAACAGATGCCACTGATTAGCATGGGTAACACGTGCCTATCCTAGCTTCTCCAAAGTTAGCGATTTCGGCGATTCTCATCTCTTTATGATCAGTGAATTTAAAAACAAAAAAAGACATCTTGATTATTTTGCGTTCATCGCTGAGTACATTCCCGCTCTGTGACGAGGTCCGCGCAGTTTGCGCCGGAGCATTAGGTATTTTTTAGGTATTTTAGGTATTCACAGAATATCTGTGGATACCTATTGTTATTGTAGCATTATTATTATTATTCTTGATTGGTAACGCCCATACCTCAGCCGCACATGGGTCAAAGTTGTGTAATTTGGCGACCACATAGGTATCCCCGGTAAGCAGGGGTTTGGTACCATTACGCCCATAGGTGGCGCTATAACTTGCGATCACGTTTAAACGCTCAGCCCCGCCCCCCCCCCATTGACCAAAATCTCTGAAACTTGGTATATAGGATTATTTGACATGCTGAACATTTTTGCCTCTGGACCCATAAAGTCCGTCTTTTTGTTGTACAGTAAACATTTTTGAAAATATTCAAAAATCTTCTCCTAAATAACCACTGGGCACATTTTCGAATTCAGTCTACATGCTCTATGGACACGTCTGATCAAAAGTGGGATAAAGGTTTTCAAAATAATAAAAAATGGCCGAGCTATGTGCAAATCAAATTATTGACTTCAGCCAACATTATCCTATCAATCACAAATGCACTTCAGAAGGTGGCCCACCTTTGAAACCTTTACGCCACATAGAATACACATTTGGTGTATTTTCGTACATTAATACATCACATAACAAAGATGACTGATCTAGTGAGAATGTGGTGGTGGCTAACCTAGTTTTGTTAGGGAAGTGGAGGGGGCAGATCTAGGGTTGGTCAGAGGAAGTGGTGGGGGCTGCAGGCAGCATAAGAAGAAGTGAGTGTGATTTCAGACAATTCATTTTTTCAGAATTGAGTATCTGGGTTTTGTTTGGGCCTCTGAACTCTCACTTTCTGATCTGGTATCAGGGCTCCAGCAAGGATTTACCCTTTCACCAGACCAGTGATAATCACCTTCCTAATTATGACCTTTTACTTCCAGATTTGATCAATGCATTATGGTTATACTTTTACTTTGAGGAACAGGTTAAGTTATTGCATTCATTGGTTAAGTATAGAAAGCAGTAATCAGAAAAGACAACTATCTCCCTCAAACTAGATGCCACCACATACACATGACAAAGACAACAAGCATGACAATTGGGAGACGAACAGGCACACACATGACCATGGACTGTATAAACATAATCGGATCTGAGATTAGCATAAACACAATGCACAGCCCTATGAAAACTGGCTGTATTTCTCTATTATATATTCGTTTTTCTACATGGGTATTTGACCCATGTAGAAATTGATAAACAGATTAGATAAACAGTTTTGATAAATAATTTCTCAAGTACCAAAGCATAATTATCCTATGTTAATAACACTGAAAGTTATAACAATACCAGCTGTTGTAGCCTCCTTCCCCCAGAAGGGAATACTTCTGTTGTTCATATGTGTTCTGATGTAGTTGCATGTGTGACCTCTGTGATATGTCTCCTGTCTAAATAAATCTCCCGGAGCGGTCAGGCTTGTGGTAACAGCAGGTTTATTCCACATCTGCATTTAAGACAAAAGGAAAATACAGTAGAATGGTCATCTCTTGTGGACAAGTAGCGCATGCGCTGTCTGGAAAGACAGCATCGTGTTAATGTTAGCTAGCCATACTGTAGAGATTTTTACTGGCAATAAAACACATAAAAACCTAATAGTTAACATGGGGAATTTAATCTAAAACAAATAATATTCAACCAAATAAAGCCAGCTCAACTTTTATGTGCTTTTCAAGTTAGTTAACATTATTTTGTCCATGGACATTCACAGACACGTTCACGTCCTCCATTGCTTTGAGGATTACCCATAATCCTTTGCTGTTACTACTCAATGCAGGTAGGCATTTCAAATAGCAGGTAGCATAGTTGTCCCATGTAGCGGGATTTAACCTGAACCTTTTTCAACTATGTTACACATGTAAATAGTACAAATGTGAAGTCATAATACACCAACTGAAAGACATGTGACATTGATAATTGCACGTAGTATTTCTGTATTTGTAGAAGTGAAAAACACCACATAGGATGTGGGATCTAGATGAGGGTGTATAGTGGTAAGCTGACTACAGCCACCAAGGAATGTCCAAAAGAAACAAAATAACAATCATTGTGATGGCTGTGGTAGTTCAAAGTTATATATATATATGTATATATATATATATATATATATATATATATATATATATATATATATATATATATTATATATATATATATATATATATATATATATATATATATATATATATATATATATATATTATATTATTCTGAATGTAAAGTGGACCATTTCTTCTGCACAATATGTTCATCGGTCCTCTGGATGGACAGTTCGAGTATACAACAAATATTTGCGGGCCCTGTTTGCCCGCAAATATTGTGCAGAAGAAACGGTCCGCTTTACATTCAGAACATGTCAACAAGTTAATTTGCCTTAGCAGCTGGCTAAAAGATGAATAAGTAAAAGGGCCACATGTAATTGTCTGAAAGTGAGAGAGTTGTTTGTTCAAAAAGAAAAACATTTTTGAAAATATTCAAAAATCTTCTCCTAAATAACCACTGGGCACATTTTCGAATTCAGTCTACATGCTCTATGGACACGTCTGATCAAAAGTGGGATAAAGGTTTTCAAAATAATAAAAAATGGCCGAGTTATGTGCAAATCAAATTATTGACTTCAGCCAACATTATCCTATCAATCACAAATGCACTTCAGAAGGTGGCCCACCTTTGAAACCTTTACGCCACATAGAATACACATTTGGTGTATTTTACATTGAGGAAGGAATGTCCAAAAGAAACAAAATAACAAACATTGTGATGGCTGTGGTAGTTCAAAGTTATATATATATATATATATATATATATATATATATATATATATATATATATATATATATATAATATATAATATATATTATATATTATATTATATTATTCTGAATGTAAAGTGGACCATTTCTTCTGCACAATATGTTCATCGGTCCTCTGGATGGACAGTTCGAGTATACAACAAATATTTGCGGGCCCTGTTTGCCCGCAAATATTGTGCAGAAGAAACGGTCCGCTTTACATTCAGAACATGTCAACAAGTTAATTTGCCTTAGCAGCTGGCTAAAAGATGAATAAGTAAAAGGGCCACATGTAATTGTCTGAAAGTGAGAGAGTTGTTTGTTCAAAAAGAAAAACGTTCCATTCAGTTGTTGCCAAAATTGTTTAGAATGAAATTATTTTTTCTGGATTTGTCGTTAATAAAAAAACAAATGTAATATTTGCTTCTTGTCATTTATCTTTCTGTTCTGAGAACAGTACACAGAAAATGGGAATTCTTATGTCATATTTAGGATTGTGATTAATCCAAATTATTTCAAGAAACCTTGTGATTAATTAGATTAAAATGTTTAATCGTTTGACAGCCCTAATATATATATATATATATATATATATATATATATATATAACCTGAACTACCACAGCCGTCACAATGATTGTTATTTTGTTTCTTTTGGACATTCCTTGGCGGCTGTAGTCAGCTTACCACTATACACCCTCATCTAGATCCCACATCCTATGTGGTGTTTTTCACTTCTACAAATACAGAACTACGTGCAATTATCGATGTCACATATATATATATATATATATATATATATATATATATATATATATATATAAATTACATCCTTTGCATGAGAAGTATGTTTTATACAAATGAAAACAGTTCAACACCAGAACTCACATTCAGAAAAAAGTATGTGTCCACTGTGAAAAAAATGTGCGATTACAATTTAAAATGGACACCTGCAACCAAGTGGTACTTACCACACTACTGTGTGGTATGGGCCATCTGTTTTTTGATGGATTGGGACTGTCTACAAAGGGATCAGGGTTGGTTGACTAAGGAGCACAAAACGGGCCCTTAAAATGACACGTGACATGATATACACTTGGGATACCCAAGCTCCTCCTCTTTCCCCCCGAAAACAATGCTTGCTTTTTACCCGTTAGAAGGTCTAATATTTCTCATTCCACAACCATCCAAAACCCATCAATTTTTTTAAATCTCAAACTCTATCGTAGCGCAAACACAAGACCTTTACCAAACTTAGATGGCTGTGAGGATGACCTAATGTGAAATGATGCAGACACAGGATCCCAAAAGGGGTATGCCTGTACACTATAGCGTGTGTGTATGTGGTTCTACTCAACCGGTACGTCAAGTTGAGTGAATGAAAATAGGTTGTTATCGTGCTGCTGTATAATAATCTACAACGCTGTGACTTTATCAGGTTACGACATGTTACGACCCGATTATAATGAAAGCAAAAATTACAAACCGTGCCAGGGCATGCCATATGTATGAGTCCCAGGATTGCTGTGGTGCATGTAAAAAATGTCTGAAAGGGAGAAAGAGAGAGAGAGTATCAGAGAGAGAGAGAGAGAGAGAGAGTCACGTAACTGTTACTGCAGGTGGCACAATGAGAACAAGATGACAAAGCATGGCAGTGCCTCACAGTGAACAGATACCATGGGCCTTATTCACCTAGTGGCCATCTTGGTTCTAAACGCCAGCTGGGTAGGGGGAACCGCATTCAGTTCCCCCTACCCAGCTGTTGAACGAAGATGGCTGCCGGGTGAATCAGGCCCATTGTGAGATTTACTCTTCCTTTCTTCTTTCTCTGAGGGAAGGCAAACATGTATATTTAAAGCTGGGACACACATTCCTTAGAGGACAGATGAGCACCAGTTGAAGTCTAAGTGGACAGTGCTGAGTTCAATCAGGCACATCCATTTATCCATAATGCAATAAGGCATGTGATGGTGTGACTTGTGAGCAAAAGTAGTGACAATGTAATGATGCCAGAGCTTTTCTAAAACATTATCTCCAAGAGTTCGGAAAATTACTTGTCTTATTTCAAAATATAAACGTTAATTAGAATTAGAGAGTAACGTAAACTTTGCAACAAATTTGCAGTAGTGCTGCATTTGTTGTTTTTCAGTTTGGAAAGGGACTTTTAGAGATGACTGTGTCCTCCTTAGTCTGTTCTGGTTGGAAACACAAAGCTTCGGTATTTCATTAACCTAAGAGCACCTCAATAGCTTCTTTTGTGCGGGCAAAAAAAAAGTGCAGGGTGAAGGGGAGGAGAAAAATGTAAAACTAGCGACCGGGTCACCAGTGGTCCCACAGTGCTACCGAATTTTGGCAATACTCCAAAAAAGCAAACGGCCAAACAAAAATTCACCATAAAGACCCCCTGTATACAGTTTAGGAGCCGTTTAAGATGGAGAGGCGCAATAGAAAGCGCTAGGGGGTTGGCATTTGGGAACAGTGTGGAAGCAAGCCTCTGTAGCATGATGCATTGGCCAATTATAGATTAATATTTAGTCTCGACTCTCTAATGACAGGTCTTTTAGCATAACAGATGTTATGGTGGTAGTCTTGTGTGAGAGACAGCCATGCAACGCCGTCTAGCGTCCCGGCCACAGGACCTGCAGATGAAAGGGGGAGAGGAGAAACTTTAAGAGCAGGGCAGTGGCGTGTATGCTGAAGAGTGACCATTATAAGAGGCCGTGGCGGGATTCCATGTTTAGGATGCCAGCGGGGGACAGAATAGACGTTGAAGGCGTTTAAAGCACTGCTCTTGGTTTCCCCCTTTTCTGCTTTTCTTGTCACCGCTGTCCGTTTCTCTATGACTAAAGAAGAATGATGAAGCCACCAAAGGAACTGTTTGTGTTAGACACACATGCAGTGTGTGTGTGTGTGTGTGTGTGTGTGTGTGTGTGTGTGTGTGTGTGTGTGTGTGTGTGTGTGTGTGTGTGTATATGTGTGTTTCTGACCAGAAAGTGAAGATAGTTTATTTAAGGTACCGCCTTAAAGTATAATTACAGACTGTTAAATCCTTACTTGTGATTCATAAGTCTGAGTTGCTTTAGTGGAATAAATTCATGCTAAGTTTGTTACGTATCTATAAATGTCAAAACCAGAAATATTACAGTGTATTAATAACAGATGTATCCGCTCTCCTGAAATAAATGAAAACACATGGGTAAGCTCACTTCGACACAGTTATCCGATGTTAACCTATAATAGTATTGATTGATTGATTTTTTGATGTATTCCTTTATTTAAGTGCCATGCTTCCAATAGTCCAGCCTGGACTTTATTGTTCAGTTTACATAAACAATGATCAAACATAGAACAAGAAACAACCAGAAGACAAACAAGGTATCTATAATACAGCATAAGACACACCAAACCGCATAATAAGGCCTGTGAACTCACACATATCATGTCAGGATTGGCTGACATATCTTACCTTAAAAGCTGAGATTGCCTTCTATTCCTGGCCTTAGAAATAAAAATAAAAAGGCTACCCTTCTTAAATACTTCAGCCTTAAATAACCATTCTAACTTCTGGCCAGCATCTACCCAGAATAGCTTAGGTTTTTGCTTTTGCATTTCATCAAACAAGGGAATCCTCAAATCATCATATAATGTACAATAAAACATTAAATGAAATTAACGTGTCATCTTTTAAATCACAGACATTGCATATCCTATTCTCTTCTGGCATAGCTGTGAACCAACCGACTTCAATAGCAAGGGGTAGGACACCGGTTCTCAACTGAGCACACAATGACCTCTGGCTTCTAATTAGAAAGGAAGTAACATAGGGCTCAGGACCAAAACGTTGCTTCATCTCAACTTATGATATAAGCTTAGACTTGGACCGTATGTCATTTGACCATTTCTATCTATAATTGAGGGATAAGTTTTGCTTCAAAATATTAACGTTACAGCAAAGCATGTTATGAAAAATATACGCCAAGTCTGCCTCCCTAAAAATATCATACTTTTTTTTTGTAGAAAACAATCATGAAGAAATAAATCCATTTATCTTGGACTTAGCAGACAGAGATATAGCTAAACCCTGGCACTAGTCAAATTGCAGAGCAGGATGAATGTTTAGAACAAACAGTCTAGAATAGACCATGTAATGAAATCATTTTAATCTTTCTATCCTTTTTATTCCTGCACCAGTTATAGGTCTACAAATAGCTATACTCTGGGAATGTGCTATATGCAGTGGAGAAACACAGCGAGAGTGAGAAAGATTTGTATTTTTGGTCCAACTATTTTTAGAAAGCCATCACTCAGAAATGTCAGCTATTCACAGAGAATACCCAACAAAATGAAAACAAACCAAAATGGTTCAAACACAACTCTCCCTCATTTTCTACTGTAGGCCTACACAAAGCACTGCCCTGGTCCGTTCACAAACAGTTCATGAGAAATACGCTCAACAAGCCAAGTAAACCATGGACGCAACACCTTAAATACACTCAACCAACCTCAAGCAATCAATAAAAAGACGTGCCACTGTTTCCACTTCAGAACAACAACAACCCTCCACGGTGCTGGGATCCAGGCGTGCCACGTGACTGTGTGTAGTATTGTGTAGTATAATCCCTCACTGCCACGTGACTGTGTAGTATTTCGTAGTATTATCCCGTGTACAATCCTCCACTGGAGGTCGCCAGTCTGTTTTCCGATGGCCGGCTTGCGCAGGGAATGCCAGCATCCCTTCGGAGACGAGCCCGGGTCCAAAAGCCCCGTCCACATCGCCGCCCTGACACCTTCCAAGGAGCATTGCTTGACACCATGCAGTATATCTATATACCCTTCTTACCGACGTGCTCAAACTGTCCCAGCTGTGGAGTTACTTGTGAAGGTGACAAGACTATCAGCGGACCACCGGAGCGACCTGCCAGTGGAGGGAAACCCCCCACCGTCCATCCACTGATCGATGCAGACTTGGGCGAACTCCTTCAATGCTCCTACGATTTAGTGATCTTAGACAGCAGCCGAGAAGAACAAATGTGCTGTGACGGGTTGGGGGGGGGGGGGGGGACCAATGGCGGTAGGTGGTCAGCAGTGATCGACAAATAAAAATAAGGTATTTTATTCATAAATCTGAAGTTTGAAGAATTTAAGACTTTGTACGGACCTGTAGGCACCGTGTTTCCTGTAGTGATTTCATCGCTCCGTCTCCCTTACAGTAATGGCTGTTAACCACACACCATCAGTGTGACAATTATAAAATGTTCCTTTATCATCGCAGAGACCAAAACAGTCAAAATGGTTTCACATACTGTGTCTATATGAATGGTATTGATGTCAAAGATACCATGTTAAATATATATGTAAACTGCCTTGTTATGTTATCGTCTACGTCTATCCCCCCCCCCCCCGCCCCCAAATTGTGCCAATCGTCTGAACACATCAGCAGATGCATGGGTGGTTCTCAGTAAGTGTCCCAACCTCACTCAACCTGCCCTCTGTAGAAAGACAGAAAGAGAGAGAGGGAGAGAGAGCAAGAGAGAGAGAGAGAGAGAGAGAGAGAGAGAGAGAGAGAGAAAGAGCGAGGGAGAGAAAGACGGAAAGAGAGAGCGAGAGAGAGAGAGAGCAAGAGACAGAGAGAGAGCAAGAGAGAGAGAGAGCGATGGCAGGATGGTTACTCTACAGGGTCACTCTGTCTGCGAACAGGGGCTGGGCAGTGTGTGTGTGTGTGTGTGTGTGGGAGGGGGGGGGGGGGGGGGGGTGCTAAAGGGGAGGCATTAGCGAAGGTCCATTTTCATACATTAGCTCCTTCTGGCGAACAAAGGCTCTCTATTTCTGCCACACAAGGCTATCATTTTGTAACTTCTCGTCCCAGACGATAAGGTACACTGGGAAATTCTTCCTGGGGAAAACCCAAAGATAGATGGATATCTATATTAAAGTCCACACTGCAGAACAATATGGCCCTCAGTCGTTTTGAGTGCTTTGTTGTCCGTCTGGCGCGTGTAAGTATAGCATTGTTTTACCGTGGCAATGCTTACAGAAGCGGGCCACAAGAACACAGTAGTAAGACAAATACAGAGTCCAAGCATCCCTCTCCACTCCAACAGCACCACAAGACAGTACACAAGGCGTTGCTTCATTCACACACCAGTTTTATTTTTTTCGATTTTTAGGAAACTTTTATTGAACGTCTCATTTTTTTGGAGCCTGACTGCATATGCCGGTGTGCACCTGTGCGTAGGCTACATGACAGCCAATGAGCGCTTGCGCCCCAAATGAGTACAGGTGTGCATACTTTTCAACAAAGAACAGAGGACACTGATTATTTGCAGGCAGGGCACACCATAGTGGTGCGTTACATACTACACACTCCTACTACACACTTTACACACAGGGCTATCAGTACTGGCCTGGAAATGACCCCCCTTAGCACACATACACACACACACACACACACAAACATACCTTGCACTCACATACTGCGTTGCATACACATTATATACCCCCCACACACGTACACACAAACATACACATACATACACCAACACACACACACTATACACACAAACACATACGCCTACACACACACAGACATATTCTATGTACACACACACATACCCCACACACACATACTGCGTTGCATACCCATTATATACCCCACACACACACACACGTATACACACAAACACACACACACACAAACACACACACACACACAAACACACACACACACACACACACACACAAACACACACACACACACACATACACTTACGCCTACACACACACACACACACACACACACATTCCCTGTACACACACACACTAACACACGCAAACACACACATTCACCTACACACTCACACAGATACACAGACACACCCCTAAACACTTCATATCCTCCTTTGCAGATGCAATCGCCTACATGGAGCAGGAATTTGCCAAACAGCATCATTAACGCTAGATGACAGCTGATTGTACCCAAAAGATAGTTTTTTTTAAGTTAGGCTCTGTGGTATTCAAGTAACGTTTTGACATTTTCCTAGTAGGCCTACCCCCATGTGAGAAACACTATTCTATCCAGCTACATGCTTATCTCTCTTCTGGGAGTTGGCATAGGGAAGATTGAGAGCCTTCTCTTTCTTTGCCAACTCAACTCCACCCCCCCCCCCCCTTTTCGTGTCCCTTTTAACAACCATGGACATTTGCATTAAAGTCTGCAGAAAGGAGGCCCCTGCCAAGCTCTTTTTGGGCTAGTCAAGGGGAGCACTCAAGAAGTTAGCGGAACAACTAGTCCTTTGTATGGGCAAAAAACTATGGCGTATAGCGGGTTGAATTTCTATTTCAGTGTATGTGGTAATGTATTGTGCTGGTGAAAGCATACATGGCAGGATATAGCATCACTTGACATTGTTAGTTTAAATACAGTAGTTCCTTTCAGTTCCTTCCTCCGAGAGTGAAACAAAGGTTTTCAGCAAACGAACCTGACTAACCACATTCATATGAAACTTCAAAATATTGTGTCAAAAAAGGGTTGTCAGAATGTCAACTGCAAATAAAGTAGGCTTATACAAAATACATAAAAACTAGTTCCGTCCCATGATTTTCCATAATCTCTTATAGCCATCACTCATCACTCTGCTGGCAGACCAGTAAGTAAGCTGTAATAGGATGTTAGCAGTTTGACCTAGTAAACTGTAATCATGATGTTTGCGAGTCCACTATCACATCTTAAACAGCTGCCCAATAGAAAGAGAGGCTTTGAATGTCTTCTGTCTCCCCTTGCGTCTGAAAAGATTAGTATATTGAATTAGGTCTATTATACTATTATTTCCTCTTTTTGCTCACATATATTTGTTTTAACCTCTCTAGCTGCTCTGAGCAATGATGTGTGCTTGTCTAGTGCAATGTTTTGTTCATTTACCAACATACCACCCAAGCACATACATGCATGCACATACATGCATGGCGGAGAGACATTATCATTATACACGCCCTGAGTGTGTTCTGTGATCCCATACGGTGACTCCACACGGCTTGTAAACACACAGCCGCTTGAACTTCAATGTTTTCTCCTCCTTTCTTTCTTTTTTTTTGACTGTGAACTTCCATGAACGTGAGGTACAAGCTGTGTGACAGATAAGTGCGCCGGATGTCCCTATCGATGGCGCAACGTTGTACACAAACAGCAGCAGCAGCATCCAATGTATTGCCGTTAATCATTAAAAGAAGAAAAGTTGACTCCCCTTATTTGAACCCGTCTCTTGGGTTTGTGTTATGATTGCTTCCTGATTCTCTATAGTGAGGAAGTGTGAGGAATTACCCCTTCAAAGGGCCTGTCTGGCTGACCAGGACTAATCCCTAGTTAATGGGCAGCAGAAGCAATAGACCCCGACAACCTCACATCCTGCACTGGACGTTTTATGGACAGACTTTCTTCAAAGAGTTTGCTCTCAATTCAGAGAGCACGGTGGCCCAATTTGTGGGGATGCATCAGGGCCCATTAAGGAACTGCATCCAGAGTGAAATATTTGACAGTTTAAGATCAAATACCGACCCAACTGATCAAATCTTGGGTCGGTAAAATACACCAATAGTTTGATCTCTAATTGAGTTCTCCTTCATCCTAGCCAAACGAGAGAAGGAGGGTCAACAACAACAACAACAACAACAAAAATGTAGTTGTGTACAGTTGTTTTTTGTTACTTTATTTTGCCACTATAACAAAGAGGTCTAGCACCATGAGGCCAGTCACTGCAGGCTTCATGGTGCAATTGGTGTAGTGAGTGGTAGTGATTTAAAGGAATAGACACAGCTCTCCCTGGTGGCTCCAGGCAGACAGAGCAAACACACACACACACACACACTAGTCATTAGTCTCACAAGCTTTCCAATTTACAGAATTGAGTAGAGACATCAGTCTGCCTATTAATGCCTATTACTGAGGACAAACGCCTCCTATCTGTGAGAAGAAAACAGCGGCATTAGGACGCCGTCTGTGCTGAAATGTGAACGTCAAGATGTTCACGTTAAGTAACACCTCTTCTGCTGCTGATGCTGAGACACAAGAGCACATGCTTGTATGCAAAGTAGATTTTAATGAAGGCCTTTCAACACGTCAAAGTCAAATATTGAATACGGAAAATACGGGAACAATTAATTGGGATTAATACAATGAAACGTGGATGCTGCTGCTGCTTCTGCTGCACACATGTAGAGCCAGATGCCACTAAGCCTTGGGGAAGTGCAAGGCACTGATCTCTGTGCTGCTTATAATGATTTAGCAGTATTATTCAGATATCACAGTGTGTACCATGTGACATGTCAGAAACAGTATAGCCGAAACTATAGAGCCGGGTGTTTTGTTTGCGTTGGACAAGCTGTCGTTTTATTAAGGCCAAATAAATGTCTAACTGAAAAATGATATTGGGGATATTGAGCACAACAGGCCTACACAATCTGGGGAGTGTCTTATAACATACTGTATGTTAATGTTATAATATCCCCAAAATAATAACTCACCTAACGACATCAACAGTAGGCCTATTTCTAGGTGTTACATTGTAGGCCTGCTTAATTTATTTAACAAACGAGGCATTCCTGAGGTTTCATAATGTCCATCATTGATTTAAGTGAGTGATGTTTATGCATTTATAAACCGGTGCAGCTGAGATATCTAGATTGTGTCCATGCTACAAAATGTCATCACTCACAGATACCAGAATAACACACTTGGCTATGCACAATGCACATTGTGCACATCAGCTCTGCCATTAGGAGCAACTCCTCTCGAGTTGCACCCTATGATTGGTAATTTTCAGATAATTTGCCCACCTCCTCTAATATTTATGTTTCCCCCGAAATTGATATGGGAGCAGTTTTCTAACTAACGGCGGGAGATATTCCTTGTAGCCTCCCCGGAAGAGCCCTATTGGTTGGACCCCCCCAAAAAATGTTGAATCTTTAATCACCTCACCTTTAGCTAATTCATAATTTAGTGAATTGGGAGTGAAGCGTTTAGCTTTCCCCGGCTGTGGGCTGGTAAATGAAATGGTGTGGAAAGTGTGGGGTCATTAACCTGCTACAGGTGTGTTCTCTGCTCATATTGGGGATATAAACGTGCTCCACCCAAGTGTGACCAACAGGAGGGAGACGGCACTCACAGAGGTGGGCAGCGTTTTTCAGAAGGTATGATCAAATATGAATATCTGTTATAATTAAAGAAAGATATCCCTTCATATGTGGCCTGTGTTGCTTTTTAAGTGCAGGTTCACGGTCTGGTGCTAAAGGAGTTAAGGAGAGCATTACAGCATTTTCCCCCTTTACCTTTTGTACTAATGTGATTTATATAATCAAATAATGAACTTTTACTAGCACATCCTAGCCATTGTCATACACATACAAACTAATGTGAGATCACCATTTCACAATCAATAAAACCATATCTGTAAAACACAGTTTGATAAAATACAAGACTACCACTTTACTAGGCCTAGGCCAAAATAAACAGTGTATTCACATATACATTTGTACACACAGTACAACACAACTCCAAATATTTGTCAGATACCACTGGTCTATTCATTTTAATAGAATTACTGATCCATCATAAATACATCTAGCATTGTTTTTTTGTTTTTTTTGAATAAAATACTCCTTATATGGCATCGACTTACTCATACAGACAAGCCCATAACTCCTGCTGTTTATCGATCCTTCAACCTCTGGTGAATTTATTTCTACAAGTCTATACAAATCTTTTTCTGTGCAGCCTATTGTACCAGGAGGGTTAATGTATTATACAAAGTGTTCAGATCAGGGATTACATCCCCGCCACCCCCCCACTCCCCAATTCCATCAGTCAATTCTCGGAGCTCTCTAGGGCATTCATCATTTTGACAGTTGCAGATAAGGCAATTATTTTCCCCAAGCAACTACAAAATGTAGACACGTGCCTCAGTGACATTGTGTCTGTTTGAGAGGAAACACAAAGTATTGTTCCACCAGTCACTTATGGCACATATTGCTTTGCTACAAAGCAATATCTTTCTGTAACACACACAGGAAACAGATGTTTGAGAGTGCTTGTGCATCATAATCTACTCCAGTGATTCATCTTCAGGGTTTTTTTTTTTTTGCATTACATCGATAAGGGGTTCACATCTCTAAAGAGATTTGATGATATATTCTCAACACGCTTTGTTGCTCTAGCATCCGTTATTTTTTTTTGTACAATAAATGTTGAATTCATAAAGTGTTGAATTTGTAGGCCTTACTTGTGAATGCCTAATAACCTGATTATTATTATTTATTTTTTTCCCACTATAGGTAGCAGTTGCACATCTTTCCACAACACATGTAAGCTTATGATCTTTACAACAAAAATGATTAATAATAGTTTATATAGGTCTAGTAATATTCCTTTTTTTATTATTACTTTCACACTATTAATAAGAAATAGGCCTTGGCCTTGGCCTACATCTAAGAAGAAAAAGGAGCATAACCCATAGGCCAATAGGAAAGATATTATAACTGCAGTTGAAGTGATACTGACATTTCACTTAATTTAAATCTAAAGATAGAACAAATAATAATAATAATAATAAAATAATAATAATAATAATAATAATAATAATAATAATAATAATAATAATAATAATAATAATAAAACAATAACTACATGCGTCCACTCCTAATACATCCATGGTCAGCTCCAGTCCCATCCCTGCCTGCGAGCTCCGGTCCAGGCCGCTGGGGGGCAGCACAGCCCCTCGCTTGGGGTTCCTGCGACGTCGCCTCTCACTGACCGACCGTTGGGCTATCTGTCTGCGGGGTCACCTACCACGAACTTGAGTTATGAATCTGGTCATTTCGTCCTACAGAGAGACAGGTAATGTAATGATATAGTAGGCTGCTACGTAGCCGCAGAGAAAACATATTTTTTTCTTCATTGTTTTTTTTTCTGTGTTCATTTTGTTTTCCTGGTTCGATGAACCAACGCGATTATATCTGCTAAAACAATGCTAATATGCTACCAGAAGCCAGAAGAAATGATATCGTGCTAACACAACTAAATGTAGTATTTGGGTGTTAACGAATTGGAGTAAATGATGCAAATAGCTATAGAGAAATAAAACAAATACAAACACAATTGGACAGAATACAGGGTGGCAATTTTGAAGATGTGAATCAGGTCAAAAACCTTTCAATTTACACTGTGACAAGATAGTGCAGCTATTTAACGGCACATGTGAACTAAGTAAGGTCAAGATTACTCAAGATTTGCCACCGTGTTTAAAAGTATCACATTCATGTATTTATTCATTCATGTATTTATTCTTCGTTTTATATATATTCTTATGAGTTAATAAGGGCCAGCACAGGGAGTAGGTTTAGTGTAGACTAGGTGGAGGTCTGTCAACGGATCAAAGTGGGAACTTGTTCCCGTCGTTGCTGTCAGCACATTTTAATGTGACCACTGCAAATGATTGCTAACCCTGGCCAGACCCGGCCCTCCTTAAAACGTTCCCATAGCAAGTGTCCCAGTGATTCATCGCTTAATTATCAACTTGCACTTAATTTCTTTTGAGAACTGAGTTGCCCTTATATTATTTTAAGGGTGCCAATGGTGGCTAGCCAGATAAAGTGAGCTTCCTTAGATGAATGAAACAGCACCATGAGGGGGGAAATCCCAGTGCACCTGCCAACGTTGTATCTATTTAAAACATATATTAAAACAAAATATTGCTAAATACTTTAGGTTACAAGATGACTATGCATATAACTGAAATATTGAAGGGAGGTAGGACTATGCATTCATTGTGGAGTGGCAGATACTCCACAATGGAAACTAAGATAAATCAGGGCCATTAACTTAGTACCGAGACTGTATTTTGAAACAGAAAATAAGAGCGGAAACTTTAGCCTTGAGCTGATCTCTGAGATGTTTAATATAGCCACTAAGATGTCAATATTGACATCTTAGTGTAAGCTCAATATTTAACACTTATCAAACAAGCTTCGACAAGATATGGCTTGTAAAGAAACAATACATATAATTCATTTCAGTTGTGCAAGGAGAGACTGTAAATACAGATTATTTTTCCTTTTCCACAGAACAAGTAGGTCCATCCAATTGAAAAATAAAGAATACAAACAAACAAAAAAAAACAACTTGCCCAGCAGCCCATGGTATAATTCCTAAACATATCCTACTGCTCCCAGTGAGGGTAAAACCATTGAACACTCTTAAAGAGCATGGAACGAGGGACAAGGAAGGACACTAGGAGGAAGAGGGAAGAGGCGAAAGAGAGAAAGAGTGCTTGAAAGACGTGCACAGCCTCATTAGTGATCTGACAAGGGTTTCATGATGCCCTCCGACCGAGTTTCCGTGACAGTAAATCAAACGCCGCAAAGAAGGCCGTGCTTTTTATGGTTCTGTGCCACCCATATATTGACTGCACATCGTAGACGCACCTCCTGTTGGGGGGGTGGGGTTGGATTAAAAGTGCCGTTTTTTTAAAATGATATATGGTGTATTACATCTGCCTTGTGCGTGTAGGCCTACACTCTACCATATGTTGGATTTTTTTTCCTCCCACTAATTTCTAATCTTGATGTTCTCTATAAACTCTTTCAAAGTCAAACTAAAAGTATGTATTTGACATCAGTTTAACACTGATCGAAGCTGTTAAGAAGCTGTAATCAAACCTCCATTAAACCAAATGCTTATGCATTGAGCCACTTACAGTGTTCCCTTGTTTTTGTTGTTAATTCTTATAACAGTGTAGACCAAAACCAAGACAGAAAAAATATATATAAAAAGAAGTTTGTAAAATATACTAGCTTACCCGAGAGCCAGTGTCCGGCCCATCTGTGTGCCGGGAGGCATGGTGCGTGTAATGAAAGAGTCTGCCTGCGTAAGGCCTTCACAGGCTGGAAAAGTAGTTTTACTAAAAGAGAGAGAACAGAAGGACAAGGAAGGGAATCCATGCCGAACCCTGAGTCCAGCCTCTTGAAACTGTCCCACCAAACACTTTTTTTTGGTAAAGCTTTTTATTTTCTGCTCCTTTTTTTTCCTGCCCATGTGTTGTAACAGATGGTGGCAAAACTATATCATTATTTTAGAATTACCCACATGTAGAACGCATAATCTTACCGTCCTACTGTTTCATCTGTTTTATGGATTTCGGATGGATGGATTAAACGTGCACAGATAAACACTGAGAGCAGACCCTGCCGTGTTGCAAAATGTCAGTGCAAACATTAAAAATACATAACACAACACACACACACCCACACACCATCGTGAACACTCGTAACACAAATGCACACACGCACGTGCACGCATGCACGCACACACCAATCCCTTACAAACATTGATTTCTGTTTTGAATGGTGTGTTTTCTCCCCAGTCTAGATATTCTTGCTACTGCCCATGCTGTTAGTGCAGTCGGCATTTTCAAACTCTTTACATCCATTACATCCACTAGGTAAATACCTAATGCTGGAAACATTTGTCAATGTATCTGCCTGGCTGAACAGAATAGATTATTGGGGGGTGGGTGGGGGAGCCGAGTAAAACACACTGCATTCCCAAACAGCACTATGCCTGTGACATATTAAAAACTTCTCACACCACTCCTTGTGGGGTTCTTTAGTGCCACGGGTATACTACATTTCATGGAAATATAAAATCCTGTGAACCATAGAAAAACATTTCTGGCGAAAGAATCGAAATGTCAATATATATATATATATATATATATATATATATATATATATATATATATATATATATATATATATATATATATACGTATATAAAAAATAAATACAAATGTTGACATCATTATAACAACCCTTCAGCTACAGCAATATATCACAATGGATATTTCAGTGTTTTACATAAATCTAATCCACTTTTTTCTTTTAACTAAAACCTGACCTCAATTGATTTATTACATTTTTAACAGTGCTATTTACTATTTGCAAAACATTGACCATTTCAGGCATTCCCACAATGTAACTAGGCCAAAAAAACTAATAAAAACATATGTATTTTGTGATGGATCCCATTGCACAAATTATCCCAACTTATCTCCTCAATTACCACAGGACTAAAAGAACAACAGCATTTAAACAGGGATAAGTGTCTCATCTAGGAGTCTAAATGCTCCTAAACAATAATGGAAACAGATTCGTTTGAAGCTCATAAATTGGATTAGTACTTTCCTAAAATGGCTAGTATGAATATGCATGACCCAGCGGGAAGTCTCTAAAGAGTTAGACACCCAGTAGAAGCTGTTCCTTTTAAACCCAAGGCACAAAAGAACAAAGTAATAACAAATAGAAAAAACACAGTCACACACCTACATATCAGAAAGGCGTTTAAAAAAAAATGTGTTCGTAAAATAAAACGTTTTATTTTCCTCTGTGGCTCAAAGTAACATATATCTTTAAACGACTTTACCAAGGATCTCCCAAGATGAAATCTCCTCATCCGTTGACCCATAAAAAAATAACGGGAACGAGAACCAATCAAACAAACAAACAACGCAGCAACAAAATGTACTTCAGTTCACAACCAACAGTCTTTTTTTACTACCGAATGTGTGTCTTTATGTCACTCTCAACTTCTCGTCTGGTCCAGGGGCTGAACTTGTCAATCTGTGTCTCTTTTCCGTAATTGATTAAAAAAAAAATGAGACCCCTGTTTTTTTCCACTGATGCTCTTCGGCGGACATAGACAATAAAGAGAGTTAGGCTAAAGAGTGGACCAGGGGGTGATGTCGGGTGTCTTGTTTGGGTGTGTTCTCATTCAACCCCTCCATATTCTGTCCCTGGTTCTGCTTCGTCGGTCCCGGCCCATTGTGAGGCCCTGAATGGGAGACCTTTATAGGAGCATCTCTGCTTCCGTTAATTAGAAGCCCCCCTTTCATGCTTCCGCTTCTTGGGAAGTCACCGTTAACACTGACAAGGGACAACAAAAAAAGCCTTATGGTTACCCCCCTTCTGCAATCTCATTTGTCCCTCTGCGACATCAAAGACATCAAACGGTAGAATAATGTTTTCTGGTTTGGTGGCGCATTTGGCAATTTGACAGTAGGAGTTGGGAAAGTTTGCAAATGAACACAGCTATTCAACTAGGTTTTGCGCACTTAAAGAAAAATAAAGGAATGAAAGTAATGGACAGTAATTCTTTAAAATGCATATATGTATTCTCCTTCCATATCCGTTGCAGTAGGGGAATTAGGAGTTGATGATGCGGTGCAAATTAGATAGGTATCCCACTCGAGTTCTGAAAATCGCACCTGGCAATGTCATAAAGATGAGCTGCTAGGTTGTGAATCTGAAGGGCCGCGGTCATTGTCCTGGAGTTTGTGTTAGACTTAGAAACCATAGGAGATTCAAAGCGCGATTATATGCATACTGATTGTGCAGGAACCCCTACTTGTCTTTACAGATGAAACGATCAATTGTTCATGTGGTCTTAAGTGATGGAGAGAAAAAAAAAATGTCCTGGGGCCTGTTATGACATTTGGCTGTGGATGTCCTTTTATACCTCGAGATTCCCTTTGCCTCATTAGTTAACACACTTTCTTAGTTTTGAACAATATCTTAGCTTGAGTTCTCCCAGCAGACGACTCCCCCCCACTCCCCTAACCTGCCCGCCCCCCTCCGCTGCTCAGTCGATACTTCCAGGGCCTGCAGCAGAGGTCCACAGTGAGGGCCCTTTCCCCCCCTGTCCTAACAGCTTTAATACTTGTAATTATCTCTTGCTGGGGGAGGCTGGAAATTGGATTAGGGTGGTGAGTCTCAGTTGAATGAATTACCTCCATCTCCCCACTTGGTGGGCCACACACTGATAAAGTGCGGAAAAACGGATTTGGATTCAGCCTTAGCATTCATGGCTTCCTTGTGGAAAAATGAAATTTTCCGACAGAAGGGGCCAATGTGCCAGCGGTATCTGTCCACAGCATGTTTCATCTGGTCCTGCTCTTCTGGAAATGCAATTACCTGCGTTATCGGCAGCCTAAATGGTGACAGTTTGGCAGGGGAGTGGTTGCACCTGCCAAGAGCATCATTCGCCAATGTTTTGGTTTGCACGTTTGAATCTTTCAGAATTCACTAAGTTTGATTAGTGAATTCCCCCACCCCACCCCCCCAATTTCCACCTGTCAAAGGCAGACTAATCCGGAGATTTCTTTACAAGTGAAATTATCATGCAAAGAATAGCGAAAGGCTGGAAAACAGATTAAAAACTAAAACCAATAGGGCTCATAAAAAATCGTAACGTTTATGGTAATAGTTAATCTCTCTCTCTCTCTCTCTCTCTCTCTCTCCTCACCATTATTCTACAGTTAAATTATGTGCTTCACACTTTCATTACCCTGCTCATAAAATTGACATGGTCAAATAAATCATTGACAGTTCAGTAGAAATCTGCTATTTTCCTTGTACAAAAGACTTAAATGTACTATATTGTGATATTTACCGAAGGACCTTGCCTCAGAAAATACACTGTTGCAACAAAACCCACAACACACGTCAAGAATAATGTTTAGTCTTATTTTTACGTTATTTATTTATTTTTTTCCTATATTGCTTCCAATTCATAGCTTGAATGACTGCACATGCAGTCTTGGATGATGGTCAATTATTTAACAACATCAATTCAGCCAATGTTCTACATGTGTTGCTCCCTCCAAGGAGAAAAAGCTAAGCTCTTTCAGATGGTCTAATAAATCAATAAGTGGAAATCTTGCCACTGTGGATAACTCACATCCAATGAACGATGGCATGTACATTTCGCCGGTATAGGCCTATATCGGAGACTCTTATTGTGAGCAGAGAATGTGTGCAGTATCGAGAGTTTGACCTAATGCAAGGCATTTCAATGGCTATGATTTGAAATGTGTTTGCACATGAGTGCACCCTATTGTCATATGAAGATGGTCATTTTATTTTGTTCACCTTTTTTTCAAAACAACATGTATTGTGTGGAATTAGGAGAACATGCAATGCAAGTGAAGTCAAAGCTAGTTACTAGCTAAACTAAAGAAGTAATGCTCAGAGGAAAAGTTAGCTAACTTTGTTTTTGCTGTTCACCAAACTGTGCTACAATTTGGTTTCATATTTCATTTCCTGCTGTGTCACTCTAAGAAATCAGATCAAACAGAGGACAAACTAGCCCGGCATACCCCGAGCTCGCTATCAAACGCCCCCCTCGACTTTTCCACTTCCCATTCTTTTAACCCCCTACTGCGGACAATCCTTGAAGGTAGATAAAAAGAACAACAAAGGATAATTAAATCTAAAGACGGGGGGAGTGGGGGATCTCAGCTTTCTCTCACAAACAGTTGGGGATAGATTCCAGCACAGTGAGGGTTTGGCTAATTTATACAATAGCCTGATGGGAGTCCTTCAACATTAAACACTTTGAATGGGATGTAATTACACGCTTTTATTTTTTTGTGTTTAATGATTTTTTGTGTTCGAATGTTTTAAGTTTTAAGTCTATTTTCAATACAGCATGCACTTTTAGTCTATTTTCAGTACCAATGCTATTTGCGTTATTGTTAGATGATCAATTTT
Organism: Merluccius polli; assembly: GCA_030340625.1. Lineage (NCBI taxonomy): Eukaryota > Metazoa > Chordata > Actinopteri > Gadiformes > Merlucciidae > Merluccius > Merluccius polli. Next base: position 104,024 of record JAOPHQ010003742.1, read on the forward strand.
TTTTTTAGTACCGCTATTATCAAAGGGGAAAGTGTTGCTCCGATGTGCCTTGTTGTTCCGGTTTGAGCCGGTGTGTCCCATCGATGACAAATCTAAAATTATAATACTGTAATTCTTCACATAGAGCCAGTTATTTAGGCATGAATTTAATATTCATTGCTTTTGCAGCTTGGTTGGTTTTAAGGTGCTATCACCCCGATCCACCTTCCTCCTAACCCCACCCACTCCCAAACATCGCAGCCATCAACACCCCCGACATCCACAAAATAGGGGCAAATGGCAGTTGCTGGGACAGATAGACACACGTCCACCCTTTTCCTTCACTCAGCCCCCGCATCTCTTTCTCTGTCGCTGCCTTTTTCCTCTCTCTGTCCTCCCCCCCCCCATCACTCTTGCTGTCCTTGTTTTTGATCTTCAAATGCTGGTAAGGATAATGACTACAAATCAGGGATGAAGGTGAGTGATCACACTGTGGCCCACCCATCCCAGCTGGCCTTTTTTTCCCCTTCTACTCCCCTCGTATGATGCATCTTTCTAGGGGAGCCCAGTGAACTACATCAGTGGGACTGCACAGTGCACAAACAGGCCTCCGGATGGGGTCCCAATACACTTTCAGTCAATCGGGTTCAGGGGGGTTGTAAAGAATCTCCGCCAGTCCTTGGTTAACAGTATCAAAACTCTACTACTGGGACTGGTTTAAATTGTAGGCATAAAGGAGAATAGTTGGAAAATGTGTGTTTTGTTGTAACTTCAAAAAAATTATTATATACTCAGTAGTATCATGGAGTGTACAATGAATATCCAAAGAGTATACCATGAGTATCTAATGAATGTAGAATAAGTAGGCTATACCATGAGTATCAAATAAGTATAGAAGATGTAGGTAATACCATGAGTATAGAATGAGTATACCTAGAGTATACCATGAGAATATAATGAGTATAATGTGAGTATCCAATGCGTATGCCAGGAGTATCCAATGAGTATACCTAGAGTATACCATGAGAATATAATAAGAGTATACTGTAAGTATCCAATGGTCAGGAGTATCTAATGATTTTACCATGAGTATGAAACGAGTAAGTCTGTGTGCTGCTGTGGTCTCTGGACCCCCACCCTTGGGTGGTATTTATTGAGTGCAGCTATACTTCTCCTCTATAAGGTCTCCTCTCTGTTTACCCGTCAAAACAGTTATTAAAAAGAGTCCCCAGTATCACGAGTCCTCTCCTTTCACATCATAACTTTTTAATGGGCAGTTTAGATGATTCATGCCAATCAAACATCTGCTCCATTCCCCCTTGTCAAGAAGAGCACCTGTTGACCTCTATGCGACCTCTACCCGCTAAGTGGCATGCCGGGAGAGCGAAAGGGGACTGCGGTGTACTATTTCAGACGTCCAGGGTTTAAGAAGACCAGAAGACCAGCGTTTTTTTACGACCACTGTTTACCTTGTGGAGCCCATCTTCTTTTTCGCTCTTTTTTTTTGTTTTTTATTATGCCTTGCAAAAAAATGTTTCACTAGGGAACAGGAGGTGAAATTTTTCTCATCCAAATGGATGGCAATTTCCCCCCATTTAGCACCTGAAGGTAATTAGCTCGAAGAGATTGCGGAGTGAGAAACACGTTCATGGGACATTAACTCTCGTACATTCTCCAGTTGCATGGAATTAATAGGAAAGATTAAAGTTTAAAGAGAGCAAATGCCATTACCTCACAAACACCACCTCTCCGTGGCACCATCTCGGGCTAACTTCCCCCCCCCCCACCTCGCTCTTTTAATAAGTGTGTATTTCACAATGGCATCCGTAGTTTGGATAACAATAGCAGACTGTGTGTGTGATCAAACTGGAGGAGGCTCTGCAGGTTCTCTGTGAGGTTTTCTATGTGACGTTGTCAGGGACCCAAGGTGGCCCGCAGCTTCATTTTCCTACCATAACAGCTTATTTCCTGATTTCCCTTTTCCCCACAATGCAATACGGTAATAATAACCAGGCCCCAGAAACCATCTATCCAGACAGCATGCTAAGTAAATACAAAAAACTAAAACATTAAACATTTATTTTTGTAGTAACTCATCAATCCTAAATAGCATTCGTCTTGTTAATTGCGTCGTCTTTTGTCTAATTATGTTCAACAAGGACATTATATATATTTGTTAAATAACACACGATTAACTGTATCTGTGGGTGTTTATATAGGTTGGGGAATGGGTGTTCACTGGTTTTCATAAAGGCGGTGAAAACCGCAGAATCAATCATACCTTTGGAATTAGGGGTTGAAAGAAATTAAATTGAGACATAGTGGAATTTATTGCCCAGAAAATCCCATTCTACTATCTGATTTGAAAAGTCCAGTCCTCCAAGCTCACGAAAATCTATTTTCCCCATTTTAATACCCGGCATAAGAGTCCTCATAATTCATTCGAGTGTGTTAAGCACAGTTTTATTAGATCTGAAACAAATTTTGGTGGGGATCCTATAGGCCATTAACCATGGAGTAATTTTATCCTTGTTTCCTTAATGATGCCATAATGGCGAGTGAATTTCTTAACTAAAGACCAAAGAACATTTTGAAGGTCAGCTTCATCTGCAGACTCTTTCATGCGCTTCTAGGAGAGATTGGAAAAGTCAGACATTTTTGAGGAGTCATTAATAACGCTAAAGCCGAACGGCTATTTGCGTTCTCGCTTTCTACCTTTTAATGTTACAATCTTTCCCCATTCTCCCACTCCTTTCTCTTTATTCCCCCTGTTTTGTGCCGCTGCTCTCAAGCAGAAAGAATGGAGTGCCGAATAGGAGGGCAAAAATGGCATCGCAGTGACATACAGATCCCAGATGTGGTGCCTCAATGATTTAAATGTTATGCCTTTGTTATCACTTTAATTATTCTCTTTATTCGTTCGGTTTCGGGCAAACCAGAGAAACACTTGATAGGCCAAAATGCCATGGGAACAGTTTCCACTTTGCGTATGGTGCTAAAGCCTAATTGGAATTAGAATTAGAGCTGAGCCTTGAAATGACTGGTGCTTTATCCTGATCGCCTTACATATCGTTCAGAGTCAGTCATTTGTCATAGCAGAGCATGCTGGGAATGCTCTTGCTAATCAAAGCTCCATCTCCTCCCTCTCCTTCTACTGCCATTGCACCTCTGTCCGACGAAATGCTGCCTCTATGCTGACACCAAATCTGGGAGGTCTTGGTGAGACTTGGCTTTTTTTTTAAAGTCTTGATTCTCATGCTACAAGCCTACTAAGTTTCACAGACAGACCAAAACACAACTTTAAATGTGTTTAGTAACCTTTTCTTACTTTGAAACATTTATTGGAGGTCACATGTTTAACTTCTCTTGTGAAGAAAAGAAAAGAAGAAGAAAAAAAAAAACATCTGAGTGTATTTGCAAATGATAGATGGATGCAGAGGAGTTCAAGTCTTCCAGAGTGAAGGGCAGAACGACACGCAGAACTAACTGAAAACTTTTTTTTCTTTTTTCATCCAACTTTTAGGAGAGCTTTGTTTCAGAGAAAGAGATGTCTGAACCTCCTCCCCCCCCCCCCCTTTCATTTACGTCAATGGACCTGCCAAGATGGACACCGGCTGCTAATTGAAATGAATCAGACTTTTACAGCAATGTCTTCGCAAGGTCAGTGATTTTTCCAGTGGTTCCCTCTATAAAATGACACACCTCTGAGCATGGCCGCTCCACCCCCTGAAGATTAGCCACATAAATAAATTAGACCCTGGGACAAAAGGAGCTCCAGCCTCCAGGGTGGGCCCGGTGGAGGCCGCTAGCGGTGGCCGTTAGCGGTGGCGCACTCTCCTCCGTCATTGTCTGTCAGGGACTTTTCTTCCCACTGGCCCCCAGGTGAGAAGGAAAAAAAAAGGCGGGGGGGAGGGGTGTTCTTTAAAGGAATTGAAACTGACAAGCGTTAACATTTAGAAATGTACCAATAAATGGCTTTTTATGCAGAGCTAAGCCAGCGCCTTGGTGGCGGCAGTGTCAGACGTCGCCAGCGTTCAAGGAGGGGTGTCAGCTTGTCAGGAGTCCTCTGCTTTCCAACAACTGAAGCACCTGTCCGTCACTGGCAGCCAAACCACACTGTGTTCATGTATGGCGTAGAGTCATGCCCTTAGAAATCTGAGATTTATCGAGAACTAGGTTACCTTTGTCATAGCTCTTGCAAGCAAATACACTTAAATATAATTACTGCGATATGCTGTGGTTGATTCTTAAACTCACTTAACACTTGCATCTGAACTAATTGAACTCTTTGCTCGTCAAGGCTAGTAAATTATGGGAATTGACAAAGGTACAAGCGCACTATTAGGCATTCACATTAAGCATCCACTCTTTGTTAAAAAAGCAATTAAGTAATACAGATACAAAACATATTTTACATCTATATACAGTAATAATGACAACCCACAATGATCAAAGGAACCGCTCTGTTCAGATCAGCTATACATGAAGAATTACACAGAAGCCACTATTTCCCTTGGGCTCCTGTCTGCGGAAATGTTCTGAAATTCCCTTTGGTGAAGAAAAAAAAAGACCTTACATGGCAAAATGTACCTTTAATAGCCAGAGACATTTTCTTTTTCAGCAACAAGTTTAATTGGAAAGAAGTAGAATTCACTTTGAACGGGCAGAAAAAAAATAAATCGGTGTGACAAGATGATCGATTACCTGTAACTCCACCTGACACAGAAATTAGAGTTTTTTAATGATGGGCTGCCTCTTCTTGGACATGAAATTCAAATGCTCTCCCAAAGTCTACCTTCAGCCATCACTTGTCTTGCGCGCTCGTACGCTCCAAATGCAGCCACTCTGTCTTTGTCACCAGAGAAAGGACATTGTTATTACCGACATGCCTTTGTATTAACCAATTTCATTCCTCTTCAAGTAACATCTCCCTGGCTTCACCTACGCTGTTGTCTTCCATTTGCCCTCAAAGCACATAGCAGAAACTATATCATTATGATTTTTTTTGTTAAATTCACAGTTTTATTTCAAGTACATTAAAGTCAATTTGACCAAGTAAAATAAGAAATAAATGCAAGCTAATCCACCTAAAAAAATATGTTTAAAAATGTTTTTTAAATTATACTTGTATGTCCAATATTGATATCAATATTTATATCAAATATACAAAACTGAAAAAAAAATGTACTTATGTGATTATAAAGATACCTCCAGAAACAAGAAAAACATGATGGTCAGTCTCAATAGAAATGGATCAGTTACCATTAAACACGTAAATGAGTCTCAAAGTCCACATTCATCAGACAAACAAGCGGCCACTGTGCAGTGCTGACAGCACAGAATCAAGTACAGCCTTTTTGTTTAATATATTTTGACTCTAAAATAACCAACCATGAAGGGGCACTCATTTACAGTTCATAAAATTCACATATTTCTCATTTATGACTGCGCGATCTGCCTAATGTGACACCTTTCTTGATCAAATTATAGGATCAAGTGTGTCGGAGGAAGTGTAAAGTTCTCCGTCAGCCCAGGGAGAAACGAGGCATTTGTAAAAGCGTGTCCCTTGCGAGAGTAGCCATGCAGCGCCCCGACAGCTGTCCACATGGCAGGAGCTATTGATCCAGTTATCATCGCTGGATCATCACAGTGGACTCATAGTGCACACAGAGAGAGCTGAGGAGACCCTATCTGACTGACTGACTGACTGGGTGACTGACTGACTGACCAAATGAATGACTGGTTGACTAACTGGCTAACTGACTGACCAACCGACAGACTGAATGTCCGACTGAATGACCAACTGACTCACTGAACAGCTGATTCACCGACCAACCTACTGACTGTTTGACTGACTGGCTGAATTACCAACAGAATGACTGGTTGTCTGACTGGCTCAATGAATGGCTGATTCACTGACCAACTGACTGACCGATCATATTAATGATGCGCTGGTTGCATCAACCAGGCCACAACAAAAGATACCAACAAAAAAATACATTTTCGATGGGAAGTGTTTCCACATTCTATATAACTCCTGAATATTCCCATTTGCATGAAACAACAGGGAAGTATCTTATAGCTGTATAGTATTCAGACAAACCAGCATTAGCATACACTCAAGACTTCTTGACAACCGTAGCTGCTGACTTGGTGTAAAGACGTTGGAATAGGATAAGCAAATTGCCCAGGACATGTACAACGGTATGGTATGGCCCTCCCAGAGCCAGGAGTATAAAACCCACCTCACCCTCAGAGTTATGTGCACAGGCCCCAGATATTTCATTTGCTTGATCACTTTGCACCATCATAATCACTCTCAAACAGATTTATCACCGCACCTGAGGCGAGGCAGAGAGAGATGGCCACAGCGGCTGAGACATGTGAGACGCTTTTCCACATCTGTTTGTTTCCTCTCATTGAGAGAGAGAGAGATAGAGAGAGAGAGAGAGAGAGAGAGAGAGAGAGAGACAGAGAGACAGAGAGACAGAGAGAGAGAGAGAGCACCGCGCTCACCCACATCGCGCGGCGGTCTTTGTCTTATTTAGAAGGGAGAAAATGTGAAATATGACAGGCGATTGTGCCCTCATTTGTTCTGTAGATTGCCTTATACACACCTCCCCACATGTCGGTGCCAGTCTCGGTCTGGCGGCAACACTGATTTCTTCTGCTCTCTCCCTCCCACCAATCCCCCCCCACCTCCCGAACCCCAAGCCTGATTCCCACAGTTTTTGTTTTCCATGGGTCTTTTGTATAAACCCCCCACCCACCGCTGCAGGCCTCCTCTATAGGCACCAGGAGGTGGTGGGCAGAGGCCCGTGGAGCAGAGCCTCCATGCGGCCGCGACCACACCAGCGCCGTCCCTGCTCTGAGGGATAATGCTGTTTATTGCGTCTGTCAGGAGCAGAGGCTGCAATACTTTGTAAGTCTATTGGCCACTTACTGGCCGTGCACGTTTAAGCCGGGCGATGACGTGCCTCTTCTGTGTGTGGTTCTGCTCGTGTTATTTTGGAAAAAAATGTACTTTTGGCCGTTGGTTCGTAGGGATGTAGCGTAAGCCGTGATGTATTTCTGCCTGCTTGTTGTCCCTCTTGGTCTCAGTGGTTTCGGTTCCTTTCATTTGTCCACTCCGACAAACACTTTCACCCTCATACTCTCGTTCGGAAAGCAGGGTTTTGGGGGGGTTTTCCAGCTGAGTGGCTCGAGCTTGGACTAGGACTGATAAGTCAAAAAAAAGTAGTAATTCCATTAAATGTTTTTTCTTTCTTTTGTTTTTTTTTCAAGCCGAGACAAGGACCCTAGAGTATCGGCTACGGTTATTGATGGTATTATTATGTATGGAATCTCTCAGTGAATAATAACCCATTATCTTTCATTTTTCCTGTTTTTGTCACGGGATGTTGGAAAGGTTAAGTAATTTGTTTTAATGTTAAAACTGTCAGGCACCAAACACAGCCACATCTTGCCCCTCCAATGCTTCCACACTTGAGACTGTGCTTTGGGTTTAAACTAGACCTTGTCTTTAAACAAGCTATTCCAATAAAACTCAATGCAATTCCTTTTCTTTTTTTTTTGCCTTTCCTACTTATTCCTTTTTTTTGGTTTGCAATTGAATTGGATTTGGCTTACTTCACCAACCCTATCAGTGATGCTTGTTTTGTGTTTGATGCAGGACTCGTGTTTGAAGCATGCTAAATAAAACACAAAAAAAACATTATGTATTAAAATTATCTTTTCAATCCTTCATAGCTGGCAAAATCCTGATACACACATACACCCGAGCCATAGACAAAGGATGAGGACTCGAAGAAAGAAAAAAACTCTTTACGCTTCAGTGCATTTAAATTTATACAAAACTCCCTCCATGACATTGATGAATGTTACACTGTATTCTACAACATGTTTAATGCATAGGTCTGCTAAGTTAAGCTTTCTACTCCACAGCTGTGGATGGAGTCACCGCCACAGCAGGCAATACTGAGCCCAGGAATGATGCCTGAAAAAAAGAATACAGCAGTCTGTATTAAATATGTCGCACTTTTAAATGTGTCACTGATAAACAAATGTGTAGCAGACAAATATTGAGCAAATATGTTTGTTTGTTTGTTTGTTTAATAGAAAATGACTGGGAGGATGGATGGATCTGAAGGACTGCTAGGACAGCCTCTATTAACGTTTACTGAGAAATTGTTGGGATGTTTTGTTTTGTGTTGTTTCACAAAGCCTACTGGTGTTGTGAAATGATCTCACATTCGGAGAACATATTGTTGAGAGTCCTGGCCTCATGCGCACACCGAATGTTGTCAACTGCTTGTGTTTATATAAGTGGTTGTCCCAGTTTTACATTTGCAGAATCAACCAAAAACAAACACACAAACACATTAAAAATGGCACCATTTCACCAAGATGGGTTCCAACCGCCAACTTAACGCAAGCCGTGTACATGAACGATAACACCGTTCTTTAATGTAAAGAACAAATTGCAAAAAAACACTGTGACACTTCATCTGCATCGCGGTGGCGACGCGGCTGAAATTCTGAAATGTAGCTGTTGTTGTTGTAACACATTGTCGGTGTGTTTGCTCAGGTACTGTATCACGCACCACCGGCGTTGAATCAAGAGAGAGAGACGGAGAGAAAGAGAGAGAGAGAGAGAGAGAGATGGTGGTGGTGGTGAGTAGAGGAGCGGGGTGGATGGTGGTGGGGGGGGTGTTGGGGGGGTTATCTGTTCACACAATACATAGTCACTCAGGCACGGCTTATAGATTCAGGAAAATGGATTCTGTGTCAGGATATCACACTTCCCGAACCTTTAGAGTGTGGCACCTTGTATCCGGGGCCCCGGTTCCTGACGTTGACGTGAAATATTCTCTGGGCCATATACCAAGAAAAAAAGAGAAAAAATACATATCACCTCCCTGGACTGTGTGTTACAGATAATCTGTAACAGAGAGAGGGAGGGAGAGAGAGAGAGAGAGAGAGAGAGAGAGAGCACAAGAAAGGTCAATTAATTAGATCAAGCGTAATGAAATCAGCTGGATGAGAGAGAGCCGTGCGTGGCGTGTCTGTACATTTAACTTTATAACCAGGCGGTTTTTATCATCTCCACCGTGATCCAATGTAGTTTCATGTTCATCGTGTCAATACAATTAAACATAGATGTGTAATTAAGCAAAACTTGGTTGAAAAAAAAATTGTCCCAGTGAGGCTGCTATATACCGCTTGAGAACGTTGAGGATATAGTGCTTTGCTTTGTTGTGTTGTGTTGTTGTATTGTGTGGCTCCTTTTGAAGGTGACAGCAATACAGTAAGCACTGTTTTACAAGATGCCACAGATGCAATTTATATAGCGATTTGAAATGAGAAGATGCCTGTAAAATGGGGGGAGACAGGTGTGGAGCAAGCTCTTCATGAGCGTGTTGACCGAGAGAGCAAAAGAATGCCCCCCATTTGTATTTCTCCACGGTGCCACAGCGTGGCCCGCAACACATAGTAATTTGGCCCGAGACATTGCCTTAAAGCGCACCGCCGTAATAGCACTTTAAATGGTTACAATTCTTTGATGCAGTCGGGGTCTGTCGAATAATGTAATTCAAACACAATGAACTGACTGCAAAGTTGTACGAACCCTAGATGGTAAAATGTACGCCTCGTTCGTGGGAGAATCTTTTTTAATGAGTTTGGTGGTGGTGAACAACAGTACAAGTGTGTTATGTGTGCCAGCTTGAAAGTAGAACCATGTTGAGAAAGAACGTGATCATTAATGCACATTCATCACGACGCTCATAGGAGCAAACTCAAACTGTGTAATTGTATCTGTATTTTCTTCTTATCACACTCATTATAATACAAACATAACAACCAATATTGAATAAAAACATTAATTGGGGATTTCCTCTAAAGACACTGCATTTGAAAAACACTGAACAAAAGGCAAGCAAAAACACTTGCTATTGCTTTTTATCTACAGCAATACTGCACCAAAGCTTGTGTGGCTTGTTTACATCTCAGTCTGGTTTCTCGACAATATTTTATTTTGCATTAAATAGTGGATGTTAATATAAACACATTCACTGTAAACCTTGAGGATAGTGCGTTGAAGTCCTGTTTGACCTTCATCTTTGAACTTTGTGTTCGTATGCTATTTAATTAACAAAAAAATGACATTTGACTTTACTTGACTTTAACTAAACTTGAGCACACACCTGCTTAATGTTTGCACACATGCGTACACTTTCACACATTCTTAGACACACAAGCACACACACACACCCTGACACACATGCGCGCACGCACACACACACACACACACACACACACTCATAAAAACCACCGTCACACACTCAAAAAATCATTCACCCTCCTCAACGAGAAAACACACATACACACACACACACTGGTGTTGTCAATGATCAAGCACATCCTCAGACTCTCGATATGCCATCTGTATCTTCACCCCTCGAGATTAAGTAAGGTAGGGTAACCAAGCCGCGAAAAAAGGTTTTCAACATCTGCGCTGGGCTGCTGTAAGTGATACTGAGGAGTTATAATTAAAGGTTCCGACTGAGGGAACAGTGTTTAATGCAGAGCACCCCTCTGCTATCCATCTGAAGTAATGGGGTGCAATGCCACCACCCGACTGCCACTCCCCAGGCCCCCGTCTCTCCGTCTCTCTCCCTCCCTCTCCCCCCCCCCTCCCCCTCTCTCTCTCTCTCTCTCTCTCTCTCTCTCTCTCTCTCTCTCTCTCTCTCTCTCTCTCCCTCTCTCTCTCTCTCTCTCTCTCTCATTTCTGCTCCACCTCTGATGGATGGGGAGGGCTGGGGGCCAACTCTGGGCAGAGTTAGACTGACATTGTATCACAAATCTCTCTCTCCTACCCCACTCTCTCTCTCTCTCTCTCTCTCTCTCTCCTACTTCACCCCTTATCTCTTTCCTCTCTCTTTCTTTATCTCTCTCTAACTCTCCTTCATCCCTCCTTCACTCCCGCTCTCTCTCCTCTCCATCTCTCTGTCTCTCTCTGTCTCTCTCTCTCTCTCTCCTTTTTTCTCACTTTCGGCTTATTTCCTCCCTTGGCCATGATGCCACACGCACACACACACACACAATGATCACGACAGACTTCTTTGTCGACTGATTGATCATAAATGTCGGATGAAAGAGAAGAGAAATCATACACACGCGGCAGTTTTGACACGGTGACATACACACACATAACATATTACACATTACACACCATAGGCTCTGGCTTAATAGAGAGCACAAAGACGACAGGGGGCTTTGTTAATGACTTTAATTGACAAATACGGTCGCACTTGTGTTTTAACAGCTTGACCTTTCCCTGTTGACAGTGAAATAAAAGTAATTTGGATCAAGGACTATGAATTATCTTTGCGGGTTTCTTGGTTTTTCGGGGACGTCGTTAGATCAAACATTGATTGAACGGAAAACATAAAGGTGTTACATAAAGATGACTAATGATGAATAAATTAGCCTGTGTGCTGCAGAACGTAACCCACAGATAAGGACACCATTTGCTGCATTTGTTTGTTATTTGGTATATTGTGTTTGTAATATATTTGTTGTTTCTGCCATCACAACAAAGGTTTATTATCTTTATGACTTATCCAAATATGTTTATTTCTTTTGTAATGGCGAAAAACAGGTGCTACAACACTACAGTTAGAATAGCAGTAATGTTAATTCATTTGCTGTCCTTTTATTCTATTTCTGCGTTAAGTTCCTTACATCAAGAACAGGGTTTCATTTTGTTCAATTGCTTTAAGTATTGTCCCTCATTTTTCACATCCAGCTGGAAAATCAGTTGTGACAGGTAAATTCTGACAGTACAGAAAATCTTGCCTCGGTCATTAGAGTTAATATTGTGTTTCTTTGGCAATCCCTCATCATTTCTGGCTCTCATTGGCTATTTTTCTTTATAAGATATTAAGTATTCAAACCTCATTTACATCCTTATTTTTCAATTTGCTGCCGCAGTAGTTTAATTTATTCCATATAATTTCTTTTTCTGAGAGGGACATTAATCATTGCCTGTTCCTTTTAGTGCCTCTGGGATTTTTTTTTTAAATCAATAAAATAAAGACTCCTCCTTTGCTGGATATGATAAAACATTTTGCCAAGAGATATCACTGCCTTACATAGTCGGCCTCCTTCCAGCCTCTCCTTGTTATATTCATTTATGTTCTCCGTTTGTTTATCTGCTGGCTTTAATGCGTACAGTTGTCATATAGCCATACGTGGAGGGAGAGAGCGAGAGAGAGAGAGAGAGGTTGGTCCATTCTACACAAGTGCAGTCATTCGTTTTATCATTCATAGCAGGAGGCCTTCCCCCTCATCATCATCATCATCTTCATAAGAAGATTTTTTTTTTTTTAATAGCTGATCTGGGATAGTCAAGTGTGAAGAAGGGGGAGGTTGTTATAAAAATTTAACTATCCTTTACAAATTGATTCACACTTCGCCAGCACACAAGGTCCAGTAGGTAAATTACCAGGAGGACACAATCTTAATTCTCTTCCTTGATCGCGTTATTGCCGCGCTCTGTGTCCAAAAGCCGTTCACGAGCATTAGCGGTTAGGGTTTTGCACACAAAATGGTGGATGCATAGCCTTGTTGAATGTTTGAGTGAGTATGGACAACACCCACTAAAAAACTGTCAACACGCTCACTCAGGAGGGTGACTGAGTGAGAGTAGGTGAGTTGGAGAGAGTGAGTGAGTGAGTGAGTGGAAAAAGGGCTACGAACTTTTAGAATCAAAAACCCAACCAACTCCCAACTAAAGAAAAAGTAGAAAGACAAGGATAGTATCCTTAATTATTGTGCCCCTCAAAGGCAAACTGCTCATTAATATGGTGCGATAGTTTATACTAAATCATTATCAAAATGGCCGTCCAAAAGACTTCAAGTCAGCATTTTCCAAACTTCTTGGCTTAATGACATCATTCTTCTGCTGTCATTAAGGATATTAAAAATTCATTAAGAGGAAAAGTACTGCTGAGTTGAAACAAATCACTGAGCATTTCCCCTTCAAGACCATTTAAAGAGTGAGGCCAACATTGATGTATCTTTTAGAATTATATTACATTGCTCTTCACTGAGAGCCACTGAGAACTGGTCCACTTTATTTTTTAAGATAGCCCACCATTGAATGTGGATGTTTTGTGGCTATTTTTGTGAATGGTCAACGAAAGAGTAAACAATTGTACACCAAGTGAATTTCTTGCTTTCAGAGGGGTAGTACCGAACTGCCAAAACCTCACAGTCGATCAAGCTTATAATATCCTACAAGTAATCCATTATTATAATTTTGCTAATATTTTAATCAGTCAGTGAGGCAGATAGTCAATTAGTTAGTTAGTAGGTACATTTGACATTTTATTATAGGCTTTGGACAGCCACAGTACAGCAACTTAAATTGTAAAAAAAAAAAAAAAAAAGACACCTAAACAATATATCATATCTGACAGCATGGAGGTATGTTTCATTCAAAATGTGGCAATATTTACCAACATCTCCTCCATACATATAAATGCATCTGACAAAAGTTTGAATAAAAATAGACTCCATTATAATGTACACGCAAAAAAAAAATCTTAACAGAAAAAAAGTAGCTGTACAACAAATGAAACACGTTTCTCATTTCACCCTGATGCCGATATCAAATATTATTACTCAGGCGAAAGTAATAAAATGTAATTACTGAGGTCAGCCACTGCAGTGCTGAGATTATTATTCACATTCGCCAGGTTTGTGGTGTTTGATAAGCTAATACCTGCCTATAATGTGTTTGTACTTTACATCTCACAGTACTTAACATTTGCACTCCATTTTGTCGGTCAGGGACCAGTGAGTATGTACAACAATTTCATTCATGCTATAGGTTCCTCTCAGCATTTAAATGGTTTCAACTCTGCACACACACACACACGCAGCACACACAGAACGGCACATTTCATTCAGAGCCACCGCGGCCCGGTACGTTTCCCCCAGCTCTGGCTGTTGTGATCTTGAGGCCTCTGCGTTTGCTGTTCGTCGGTCCTATTCTCTTCTTTTGTCTGGAACAGGTCACTCAAATACCCTCCATTACCGCCCACCCCCACTGTCACACCAATAGCAAAACATCTCTTGGTTAAGGAACTCTTTCTGTAAGGTATTGTTACACCATTAGGTTGGGACTGTTATGTTCTTGTTGATGCACAACATCATGTAGGAGAGAGATATGTGTATAGATATCCTGGATCAATATTCCTATTGTGGAAGTAACTTGTAATGGCTTTGAATGAGCAATGAATACCGGCATACTAGTCCCCCTCAGGTAATGTCATTGGCCACACCTGCCTAATAACAACAATAATGTAAATGTTTTTTTAAGTTGAGATTTAGGTCAAAACAGGAATGTTCATCCAACACCAACAAGGGATTCCCAGCCGAAAGGTACTGGGTTCGATCCCCCACAGCCTAACACGAAGGCCCCCTTTGAGCGAGATGCCTAACCCCTATATACATGAATGACATGTATCTGAATTCACATCGGTCATTTTGGATGAAAGCATCTCCTCGATGACAAAACAGTACTAACTCATACTACTGAACTACGGAAGAGTAAAAGAACAACACATGCTATTTAAACATAGTGGCTATTGGACGCAGCCAGGCTCAACCGAAGCCTCTATCTCTACACCCTGGCAGCTCCTCTTTACTATCATTAAGATGAGGTGAGGCCAGAACAGCAGGACCGCAGAGAGAGGATCCACACCAATAATAAAGCTGATAAGCTCTTACTTAGCGGAGCGAGCTGATTCCTAGTGTGGATTAGAAACTAGGGGGGGAGAGACATAGAGAGTAAGAGAGAGAGTAAGAGAGAGAGTAAGAGAGAGAGAGAGAGAGAGAGAGAGAGAGAGAGAGGGAGGGAGGGAGGGAGAGAGCACCCTGCTGGGCTGGTACTTAGGACAATCTCCCCCCCCCCCCCCCCCCACCAGACATTCATCTCCAAGCATCCTTACTAATCACACTCTCAGATGGCATGTTATTATGTTACTTTAATATATGATATAGTATATTGTGTGTGTGTGTGTGTGTGTGTTTGTGTGTGTTTGTACATTATATATATATATATATATATATATATATATATATATATATATATATATATAGCCAGACGTCAGTTTTGCTTAATGCTCATCCCTGGGGAATTACACAGTGGCAGAGGTGCAGAATCAGTTTTTAATACTTTTTCTGGGCTGTTTACATTTGGGAGAAGGACTCGAAAATCATGGAGGTGGGTGGGGTGACACCACACACACTCACACACACACACACACCCACACACACACACACTCACACACACACACACACACACACGTCTATCCTGCCTGCAGCAGCAGTAGCAGCAAACCATTCCAAAGCCATTACATCCTGATTGGTATCCTAATAAACAAATCATTGATCATAATGCGACGTGAGACTACACAAAACAACAGGGGGGGGGGGGGGGAGCAAGTGAGAGAGAGTTGCTTCTGTCTTTAAACCCCACACATAACTAGCTGCCGCATCTATTAAGATATGATTTACTGGTGTCAGAGGTGCCGTGGAAACATTTGAAACGCCACACACCTCTCTGGCGGTCCTTCAGCAAGTTATAATTGAGGCCTTAGCCTCCGGGATATACAGAGATTAGATTTTTTTTTTTTCCGGTGCTGTTTTTTTTCAATTTTTTTCTTTTTTTTAAACTTTGGGTACATATATTATTGAATCACATTATCTGCCTTGGCCCGGCTCCCATTACTCACTGAGAAACAATCCGTAATGAGAGTCTATCAGCAACGTGGTGGGTCGTGTTGCTCCATTGATTACATTCCCCCTCCAAACGGCTTTTATGTTTATGAGAAATCACCCTAAGAGCAGCCTGCATTGTATCCCCCCCCCATCTGCGTTGTGTAATTATATATTTTGTTACAATTGCAGAGAGAGAGAGAGAGAGAGTTAAAATCGCTATTGATCAAGGTGCATCTGAGAGTAAAGCGTGCTGCCCGGCGAGCTTCTGGGTTTCGACGTGTGATACCGACGCGTCGCTTGCGGTCGGCTTCCTCATCCATCTCCGATCCGAACTCACTTTGATAGTCAATCTCGCGCAGTCCGCAGTTTCCCTCTACTTTTTCGTAACGCTGAGCATTATTGTGGTTTGTCCGTGACCAATTACGGTAGATTTAAATCTCTGCAAATTGTGGCAGATCTTCGTATCCCGTAATCCAAATGTTGTTAGTCACAGTTTAGCAAATAATAACACCAACAGCCGCCATTAACACAGCAGCAACCCCCGCCCCCCCCTGCCGAAAAACCCTGCAAACAAACAAAAGATTAAGCACTAACACCAACTTATCACATTATTTATTCCATCTATGACATTAATGAGTATGGTATTATGAACCCCCTTCATCACACACATACACACACACACACACACACACACACGCGCGTGTGTGTGATGTTTTTTTCCACATTTGAATTTACAATGAGAAGGAATACCCCAGACATTTACTATTATAGAAGTCAGTGTTTGTGTATGCATTATGAGAGAGAGAGAGAGAGAGAGAGAGAGAGAGAGAGAGAGAGAGAGAGAGAGAGAGAGAGGGGAGAGGGAGACTACTAAATCGGCTCCCCAGAGGACGAGCACTCTTGCCTGGATACTGCCTGCCGCTTAACCCCCCTGATAGGTCTGGCCCCCATAAATTGCGAGGGCTGCTGCTCATCTGTTCCTCAGCGAGCAGAGAGACGGGGGAGTGTGCTGCTGCTGCTGCTGCTTAAACACAGGATCGGAGCCCGTTTTTAAATGATTTCACCGGTGACAGGCCCTGCTGTGGCAGAAGTAACAGATTCGCCTCAAACAAATAGGCCGTAGAGAGGCCCCCGCGCCAAGCCATCCCAGGAGTCACACACACACACACACACACACACACAGGGCCCTCAGGCTCTGTTTTGTTAAAAAAAGAAGGGGGGACTTGTTTTCAGTATGGCAGCACTTCTGGAAAACATATTGGCCTTGTTACATTGAATGAAATGCTAATGCCCACACACTGGCGTGAAGGGGGTCGGGGGGGGCGAGGGGGGGGGGGGTGTCTGCTGTCTCAATGCTGAAAATACGTAAATAGAATTTGACCGAAAAATAGGCTGAGAACAAAATGAATGTATATGTATTCCCCCAAAGTCAAAAAGTAAACCATGAATTCACTATTTTGAATGTGATATGTGGTCAATAACAAATAGTTCAAATTATAAAAATCATATTCTTCGTAGTCTTATTCTCCCCTACCAGTTTGGTTTTTATGGTCTAATAGGAAATGAGTAATATTCTTAGCCTTGATTCTTTTTTTTTTCTTCTTTTGAATAGAGTGCTTTGAAGAAACTTTATACATATCACATACGTAAACGCAACATTGTTTCAAAAGCCCCATCTTTCGTATTTTTTTGTAAGTTGAGTTGGCTACATTGACTATGATGAGTGATTTATTTGTTTTGTCGGATTTTAATTACAATCTTTATTCCTTGTTAAAAGAATTGTATTAGTATTATTCCACAGTAAGAGAAAGTGATACTAGCTGCATAATGATAAGGGGTTTAGAGTCAGTTAGTTTAACATTACTCTTATTAAAATTATGACGACTCTACCCTCTTGATTTGAGTTTTTTAAAAAAAAGCATATCAGTAGCATATTATTTTACACAAACATACATTATTATTTTTTGACACATTAAATATTTATTATCCCTGCAACCCTGAGTGAATTGAGTAAGGAAGATTAAATATAACTATGCATACTTCTACATCCTAAATGCAATGAATAATTAAAATGTCACCAACGCACACAAAAAAAGCAGTAAAGTCTAAATTTATGATCAGCAGCTCTCCACCTCAGGTCACTGTGGCCTTGGCTCCACATTCCTCCACCCAGATCTGAAGAGTGAAGTGGATGCTGCAGCCAGCCCTTTGACAGCCGCTGTGAGTGGGAGTCCCACTTACACAGGGTATTATAACTTTATGACAATATGATAAGGAGTAGGAGGTTAAGCGTCTGTATAGAGGGGGGAAAAAAAGAAAAAAAAGCAGACCCAAGCTCTTTTCTGAACTTACCTTTTTTTTTCTTCTTCTTCTTTGTGGCGGTGGCGGTGGGGGGTTTGGACAAGAGCCACGGTGCCCTCTTGGTCCGTCAAAGCTATTCTATAATCAACCAAGCGTGGCCCTCCCCTCGAAGAATAGGGAGACATTATTCAGCTTCCTCCTTCTGATCTTGAGGCCACAACAAACCATGTAAGCCATGGCTGACTGGTTAAAGAGGGAGCAGAAAGAAAGAAAGAAAGAAAGAAAGAAAGAAAGAAAGAAAGAAAGAAAGAAAGAAAGAAAGAAAGAAAGAAAGAAAGAAAGAAAGAAAAAAGAAAAAGAAAGAAAGAAAGAAAGAAAGAAAGAAAGAAAGAAAGAAAGAAAAGAAAGAAAGAAAGAAAGAAAGAAAGAAAGAAAGAAAGAAAGAAAAAGAAAGAAAGAAAGAAAGAAAGAAAGAAAGAAAGAAAGAAAGAAAGAAAGAAAGAAAGAAAGAAAGAAAGAAAGAAGGAAGGAAAAAGAAAACACAAGCAGAGGAACACAATGTCCTCCTGTCACTAAGTACAAGATACAGAGGCGGGCCTATGAGTCAGCCACCCTGTGACCGCCAGGCGGGCCTTACCACACACCAGTCACAGGTCCTGAACCCAAACACAGCCACTCATGTGTAGGATCGGATGGAAGAGCGTCTGGAGCTTGTCTTGCCCCCCCCCCCACCGCCTCCCCCCCCCCCACACACACACACACAATAACTTTTTGAGATTTGTTAAGAAATTAGTCTTCCTTGATGAATCTATCTCTGAGTGTGTGAACTACCTGTGAATAAGTTATATGGCAGCAGTTACAAGCGCTCGACCTTTGTGTGTGTTTTTGAACATTGGGTCAAATGACATTAAATGGATTACTTTGTGTTTGGTAGCATCCGATTGGATTTTATGACGCCGTAGAAGTGGACACAGCCACACAGACTGACTGAAATGTAAAGACTTGACCCTCTCTGAGAACTAGTGCTGGCCGCACGGTCTCAGTTCGCCCACCTGGATAGGGACATTTAAACTTGATGAGGAGGGAAAGTCCTGTGCCTCTCATGGGAAGTATCTCATTGAAAACATTGGACGGCTTTTTTAGCACATCATTGTTTTACTTTAGCCCAGGACAAGAAAAGCGGCAACAATAATCTGCTTTATACAAACATATTTATGCGTTGAGTACATGCAATTAAAACTATACTTTAGGCATACTTATTTTTCCGTATCAAATGGATAAGCTTAAAAAAAAAAACTCAACTAAAAGGAAACTCACAACAACCCAAACCCTTGCCCCATCATAATTGGGGGCCCCGTCCAAACTGTTATGACTCTGGTGTTCAGCGAGGGCTTTAAAAGTCTATTGACAGAGATCACGGTGTGAGGCATTAAATGTTAAATAGATAAAGAGCCCTGTGGCTGAAGCATTGGCCCCCTGTTACCACTTAGCCCTATTTGGCTGGCCTCACTCACACTCATAATTAAGACCCCCTACTGTGAATATAAATGGCCACTCAATCAATAGTGATAGAGAGAAATAAAGAGAGAGAGAGAGAGAGAGAGAGAGAGAGAGAGAGACCGGGGGGAGAGAGGGAGAGATAGACATGAAGACCGTGGCCATATCTCAGGGGCAAACATGAAAGCATTATCAAAGCAGGGAGCAGCTTGAGAGCGGCTTTTCGCCTCTCTGCGACCAGGGAGCTAACGCTGTAATTGTCCCTCAGGGGAGCGCAGTCTCTTGTTATTAGAAAACAATTTCTCCCTTTAGGCCTCTTCTTTTACTCTTAGCCGGAGGGCCACAGTGATCCCACACTGTCAGACACGACCTCTTCTCAGCCACCGTGACACACACACACACACGGGACAGAGAGCAGATGCTAATGCTGGTTACAAAGTTGTGCTTTATCGCTTTGCTGATTGCTAACTTGTTACCATGGTAAAGATGAAGGGGGGAAAAAAATAGAGGGCAATGATAGCAAAACAGGAATGTTTCCCTGTAACACCCTGTGAACCTGAGTTGTTTTAAAGGACATACTTTTTATTCCTATCCTACTTACTTCTCTTCACAAAATGTGGGTGTGCTTTGATTGTTCCCAGCCTCACATATCACACACAAGACAACAAAACAAATGAGTGTACATTTTAAGAGATAAATAAAAGACCAGATCCAAAAAAAAACTAAAACATTTCCGGCCATTTTTTGTAATTATTTGGTCGGATAAAGAATGAGAGTGCGGTCTTCCTGGGAGACTTTCTGTGGGTGTCTTTGTTCTGACGCCACCTTCCTGTCTAATCTAGTGTGTCCGGGGCCATGCATACATCATGCTGCATGTTTACCTCCTTCCTGGGCTAATTTCTAAGCTTTATTTCCCGAAATGAATCCTCTTCATCAAATCCATTGATCCTTGTAAGTCTCCAGCAATATTCCTGTTTGTATAATAAATTGACCTGTAATGTAGATTATGTTAAGAGGGAGGGTGGGAAAAAAAAAGAAAGAACAAGGGGAAAAAAAGCAACAAAAAAAAAAAAAAAACAGAACAATGCCCATTAACATTGTGCCTTGTGAGTTTGTGTGGTTAATTTAAAACATTTAAGGCTGGAAATGAGCTTCTCCATCAAATGTCCCAGTTCCATTTACATTTCTTGCATACAAGTCAATTTGTGGCTGCCCTACGCCATAAATCATTGCCACCGGATTGCTGTGTCGGTACCTCCAGACATTACCCTGCCGCTTGGTACTTAAAAAAAGCAATTTAGGACTCCATTTGCTCAAAAAACACAGTGTGCTTTCAGCAGGCCCCACACTTCGACTCAAAATGAAGATTAAACAGCGTCGCCTAGAAGAGTTTTTACGGCTCTATGAATGAAAGGCCAGTTGTTCCACTTTGTCCATTTTGATCCTGCGATTAATTTCTAAACGGAGGTAAACGCAGCCATTAGCCTGGCAGCTATTTGTGTGTGTTTGTATTCATTCATTAATATATTGATTTGTTTGTTTATTTATGTGTTTATAATAAGGCCTAATTGCAGTCGGAAATCTGGCATCTCTTAACTGATTTAAATAGATGACTAAGGTCAACTCGGCTGTTTTTCTCACCGCCGCACGGCTCTGTTTTTGCCAATGTCATCCATCCACAATCTGGATACATGTGATTCAACATCTTAGGTATAGGGGGCTTTCTCAGTATAGCCACAGTACTACCAGAGAGAGAGGGAGAGAGAGAGAGTGGGAGGGAGAGAGAGAGAGAGATAAAGGAGTGATATACCAACAGGTCTGTTTTCACAGTGCTCCCGCTCACTATCAATAATGTTCTGATAAGAGAGATGCTCTCTGGCCAACCAGAGAGCAGTGGTCAGTAAAATAGGTACGATACTGTGTGTGTGTCTGTGTGTGTGTGTGTGTGTGTGCGTGCATGTGTGTATGTGCACGCTCACGCGCGCGTGTGTGTGCATGCGTGTGTGCGTGCGTGCGTGCGCTCACGCGTGTGCGCGTATGTATCCGGAAATAATTGATGACCACCTTCACGGAGATCTCAAACGGGGCATGGGGAAATCATTTTCAATCTGCAGCTTTAGCAGATGAAACAAATGCTCCGGGCTTGCTTTGTCAATTCTCACTCCTTAGGGTCAAATAAACAGCTTTTCCAGGGCCAGCGCAGAGGCTAGTGTACGTGCAGCCAAGCTGAAAATATCCCTTGTCCTCCACAAAAATGACACAATAGAGCGTTTCATACACCAACAGTTGGTTATTTGTCACTGACAAAGTTGTAATAGGAAAAGCCTTCATCTTCACTTACCAGGTGACCCTAACATTGCCAAGAGCCCGCAGCCAGCAGTATGCCTCCACACGCACGCACGCGCGCACACACACACATACACGCACACACACACACACACACACACACACATTGTGTCCCAACTGCTCTCTCATTAATGTCTGGGCCAACAGTTTATTGAGACATAAACGAAGAAGGACAAAGAAGAGCATTAAACAAGGGGGGAGGACTAAAATAGAGAAAGGGAAAGTTGGCTCGTCGTGCGAAAGCCACCGTGCAGATCATGATGATGATGATGATGATGCTGATGATGATGATGTGCATTAAGAGATGTTGCCCATGCACACGGACCACGCAGAGGGCCTTTTTGTGTATGTCGGGGGGGAAAAAAAAGAGTTAAAATGACTAAATGACTAAACGGTGACCTTAAGGCCAATTAGTGTTCTTATGTGATTTAATTTGGGTTGTTTTGTGTGTGTGTGTGTGTGTGTGTGTGTGTGTGTGTGTGTGTGTGTGGTAGTTGTCTAGTCAGCATCTTCCTGACTGATTAGGTTAGCTTGTCCCCAGCAAAGGTCCCCCTCAACCATGCTAACAATGGAAACTAGGGAAGACGTATTCACAGGCACATGAGAGGCTCCACATGAACCTCCACTGCTTCATATCTTCTCCATTCATCTAAACCAAATTCCAATCATCGTGACGGGCGCATTTAGACCAAGCGTTCTTCTGCTCATAGAATTCACGGATTACTTGTCGTCAATATGAGTTAGTTGTACGATTACAGTCACCCCTGTGGAAACATTTGTATAACTGTATTTTCTAAAAAAAAGTTTATAAAAATGTTCTTTTTATTTGAATGTATGGTGCTGGGTTTTGCGTTGTATGTCTTTTCTAATGGACTCCGTGTCTGACTGAATACAGTTGATGATGATGATGATGATGATGATGATGATGATGATGATGATGATGATGATGATGATGATGACTATTATCATGCTGTTATAGTTCTTAGGGATCTCCAATCCAAATCAAAACAAGTGTACCCATTTCTACCAATACATTCTGATTCACACAGATGTAAAGCTTATATCCTTTAAAAGCAATAATATGAATTCAGTCCTCGGCCGTCATGATATTAATTGCAAGCTTCAAAAAGGGGAACATTCAATAAACTTTTTATTGTTTTTGTTTTTTTTAACACACCACCTCATTTGATACACACATCCATTTCCTGTGCTGCCTAGAGCTATGAAACAGCCCGGAATCGAACCTGCGGCACGCATGCATGAGAACCCCAGCATCTTACACACACACACACACACACACACATCCGTGGACACAGGAGCACGTGTGTGTGTGTGTGTGTGAGTGTCACCCGCCTCTGCTGAAACCAACAGTGTATTCTGTCCCAGCAGGGCCCCTGTAGCAGTGCTCCAGAGGGGGCGCGTTGTGCCGCATTACCACGACAATGGCGCCATATGGGGAGCAGAAGGATCTCGCCTTTTCAGCGCACGACAAACGGCGGCCCGGCATTATGTGCGGCAGCGGTCACTTTGAGGTTACCATTTTTTTTTGGAGGGGGGGGGGGGGGGGTGGGGTTTGCATAACAACGGGGGGGCCGGCGGAAAAAAAAGGGGGTAAAAAGTCATTTCACTGCCATTCAGAGGCTATTATTGGCATGGCGTAAAAGGGGGCCGAGATTTATTATGGGCTTGAAAAATACGCCTCCCAGTCGACTCACTGGCACGGGCTGGGGGCTGGGGGAGGCGGGGGGGGTGACGGTACTACGTTGGTGTTCATCAAATCCGCGTCTTGTCAAAAGAGGAGCTGCTCTGTTGATTTGTGTACGTTGACTCCTGGGTCATGGGATGCGTGTGTGTGAGAGCCGAACGTCTGCCATGCCCATCTGTGTACCATGTATGCTTAAAATATCACGCTAATGATCGTAATGTTACCGCTGAGGTGTGTGTGTGTGTGTGTGTTTGCAAACGTGTGTATATGCGTGTGTGTGTGTGTGCATGTGTGAAAGTGTGTATATGTGTGTGTGTGTGTGTGTGTGTGTGTGTGTGTGCATGTGTATGTATGTAGATATGTGTGTGTGTGTGTGTGAGTGTGTTGCATGTATGTGTATATGTGTGTGTGTGTGTGTGTGTGTGTGTGTGTGTGTGTGTGTGTCTGTGTGTGTTTGCAAACGTGTGTATATGCTTGTGTGTGTGTGTGTGCGTGTGTGTGTGTGTATATGTGTGTGTTTGTGAGTGTGTTGCATGTATGTGTATATGTGTTTGTGTGTGTGTGTGTGTGTGTGTGTGTGTGTGTGTGTGTGTGTGAATATGTGTGTGCGCATGTGTGTGTGTGTGTACGCGAGGAAAGAATGAAAAAGCCAAACGAGACACGTGTGACGTCACTGCACGCGCTATAGTCACTGATGCAAAATGATGCAATTACAAATGCCTGAACATCTTGGTGTTGATTGGAACATGGCAGCTCTCGTGATGGTAGACTGCAGATCCAATCCATTACAGGAGTATGGCATCTTCACACACAGTCGGCAAAGCAGCAAAAATCATATGGTGAGGTGCTGCTTGATCTATGACAGGCGCAGCGCTGCCAAGAGCTTCTTGTGTTCTTCATCAAGTGGAGCCTTTAAGTATTCTCCTCAGTGAACAGCTGAAGACATGCAGGATGGGTGGGGGGGGCGGGGTCTTCTGAGACCGCAGCTGAAATGAATTTAAAATTTGAACGTTGAACGAATTCAGACGTGCGTCGGGAGCACGAACGAACGTGTTTGGTTACAGTTGTTTGTTGTTGAACAGAACATTAAAATAATAATAATAAATAATAATTTTTTTGCGCAAAAAAACCTCGAGATAAATAGTGTGAAATTTTAAAAAATAATCGAACATAGGTGAAATGATCAATGCTTCCGATGGTGTCAATAATCATTGGCCTATATCTGCAGGTAATGAATTGACCGTCCTCTAATAATCTGCCTCATAATGACTTTAGGAGACCAAAGGGTCCTCTAAAGAAGATGAGAGCCTATTGATCCACAAGACAAATGCTCTTTACAATGCTAATAGTCTAATTTGCTTTAATGATTTCTCCCCCATTTCCTCAGCAGCCAAGGGCAGGCGAACACAACCCTTAAAATACGTTCCCAAGCAGGAGCTCGGCGAGTGGATGCTTCCTCTCTAAATATGTAGGGCATTTTGAGTCGAAGGCAAGGGATTGATGATGGGCTTCGGCGTTACTTTGTCTTTATTTGCTTCCTTCCGAGGCAATTAGGGTGGAGTAATACGGAGACATTAAGCGCAGTGTGTATTTCTTGAGTGAAACGGCTTAGAACTGACAGTAAACAGTACACTCTTTTGTTTTATTTTAAAAGGTTCAATATTGCATTACTTCTCACAGCAGGAGGATGTGGCGGTTTATTGATATTGGTTTGTTTATCAGCTCTTATCGGTTCAATTCTGGCTCTATTTTTATTCTTTTAAATGTCCCATGTCATTTGAATTTTACTGAAAGGGTTTTTTTTTTATTTTGTTCGTTCAGTGCAAAAGGGCTGCTGTTTAATATACCTATTTCTGATCTAAATCTATTTGGTGGTGCGCACATAATTCAAGGAGCGTTAAAGAAGCACAAGAAAGAAACAGAAACATGGCTACTGAATGGTGGCGCTTTAAAACAAAAGAAGAAAAACAAAACAGTACACATTGTATGTAGGGACTATATGTAGGAAGTATATTTTTATTTTATTTTTGTACATGGCAGGTACATCTTTGTTCTGCTCTTTTTTTATTTTTGTTTTGTTGCTACCGGTGACATTTTGAAGTTTTTATCTCTCTGCCAGAGATCATTTTAATCTTAAACAAAGGCAGTCTGGCGTGACGCGCCGGAGACAAGATGAGGCATTGCCACCGCCGTTTCCGGCGTAAATGACATTGGCTTCGGGGGCCGCTCGCCGTCGAGCGGGGGCCACATCTGCCCGTTGACAAACAGCTCTGGAGTAACCTGGAGTCTATGTTCTCTTTACTGGCAATTTTTACATTTTATCATTGAAGTCAATGAGCCAATCTGCAATTTACGCTGCGGCGAGCGGGATGAGTGTATTCAGAACTCGGTCACACACCCAATCTCCTACTAAAGAGCAACGATAATGTAATAATGCCACAGTACATGTGGCAGGCCGTAATGGTGCTGAACATCTCCCATTCATCCAACACTACCTGATCATTGCTTTAACGGAATAATACATTACGAGCTGGAAATAGCTGTAAACCTGCAACTTTATCTCGGAAATGGCGCACTCTCTTCTTACCCTGGGAAATGTTCCTGTCCCCCAGTAATAAAAAGCAGAAGCTATCAGGCTGGAATGAAAAAGAGATTGAAAACCCTCCCTCTTCCGCCAAATAGGCAGCGCATCGGATACGACCGCGGCCTTACCCTTATTTGTAGCCCACAGGCTGTGTGTGTTATTATTATGAAAATAGGTATTATGAACTTATATATCCTCCCTGAGGAAAATGAGATGCTGGAGGGAGCTGTTCAGATCTGCTGGTGGTTTCTCTCTCTCTCTCTCTTGCTCTCTCTCTCTCTCTCTCTCTCTCTCTCTCTCTCTCTCTCTCTCTCTCTCTCTCTCTCCCTTTCTCTCTCTCCTTACATGGCTGTAAAATACCTATGATTGACTGTTATTTTATCCCATTTCTCAGTGCTGTCAATTCCCCCTCCCCTTGACGAATGACACCTTCGCCGTCTGTCAATAATGGGCTCTTTAAATGTGTTTAAATGGGCCAGGGGCCGAACAATGTTTTGACTATTCAGCCTATTTAGAATTACGCCGCCGATTTCAATAATTACCCGAATCCTCGTGGGTTGGTGGTGAAACGCACACCTCCCTAATGTGTTATTGCCCCATATGAGAGCCGTTTCATCTCAGATTCGCTATCCGGGATAATTGTTAAGGAAAGAGGCATACATTAAGTGTGTTAAGTTATAGTCACGCGATGCACAGAGATAGAGGATAATTGAGAAAAGACAGAGGGCCCGGGAAGGTGACACCAACCATTAACCTGATATACGGCCATTTTGTAAATCAATGTCACTCAGGTTTAATAACAAGTGCAATCAAAGGAATTATGCAAATCTAATTTGATGCCTCTTGCGTTATGCAAATTCCGTCCCAATATAATGGATCCTGACATCTGACCGTCCCAGTATACGACAGGGGCGGTTTCCTTGTTAGTGAGAGATATTCCTACTACAGGGGTCCATAAGAGGAAGAAACCAAGGGGCCAACCGCAAGATGTCTGTATGCATTGACCTCAGTGAGCCTAAACATGTGCAGTTGCAGTATTTGCAGTTTTGTATTGGGGAAGACACAACGCACCCTTATAAATGCCCATTTAAGTTACAGTCGTAATAACTAACTAAGCAGGTGCTTTTATCCAGAGTGACTTTCGGTGAATTCAGGTACATGTCATGAAGGTAGGGGCTAGGTGTTAGGACATCTTGCTCTGAGATCCCTACAAAGGCTGCAGACATTGGGGATTGAACCCAGTACCTCTAACACCCTAGCCACTACGACACTATCCTGCCCCACTTGCCTCAGCCAACATGCAACACACTGTAGCTGTGACCCTCATACAGTAGCAGCAATACATCGCTTCCTTAGCTCTTCGGGGGGGGGGGGGGGGGGGGGGGGCAGGTACACCTTTTCAGGAGACCATCGATACGCTCGCAAATCCACCGGCGGAGGCGGCGATTTGCTGCCGATTGCACGCCTGACCCACGTGACCCAGCAGCCGCACTGACAACAGCCCCGCAGACACAAGCGGAACAAGGGACTCATAATAACAAGGAGCGGTGTGGGTGGGTGGGGGGGGGGGTGGGGGTTCACGACTTGGTTTCACGACAACCAAAAAATGTTGCCGGAGCAAAGCGACCATATCATGCTGTCATTGGACACGGCCAAATGTGATTAGATGCGTGATCCGTCTCCAAACGGTGCAGGAGATGGCTGGCTGTCTCTCCGCCGCATTCTCCGCTGTATCTTACGACATGCACTCTCTCTCTCACACACACACACGCATATGCATACGCATACGCATACATACACACACCACACACAGGAGGGGTACTCGCGCATGAAAGTCGACACGTAAGGAATGACTCTTTTTCTTTTCTTTCCGTTCACGGTAGGCCATCGGATACATTTGAGCTATCTGCATTTTATGGCGGCCACTGATGTCTATTCGCTATAAAGTACACTGCATGATGTAGTGCTTCGCATATTGTTATAGGCTTATAGGTTTAAAGATATATTATATGAATTATCAGATGATGGTATATCTCTCTCTCTATATATATATATATATATATATATATATAGAGAGAGAGAGAGAGAGAGAGAGAGAGAGAGAGAGAGATCTATATAGCTATACGATCCTAGTGCCAGTCCATGTCATTGTATTCCTGTGTCCCTGCAGTATGACTCTAACCGAAATCACTGCCCATTTAAATGTGTTTGTTAAAGTCATTGATTATCCATTGCAAAATAGATCACACGTGAAATATCATATGTGAACAGCAAACAGGATTTCAGGTATTTCTGACTATTACAGTGTCCATTCTTGTATATATTACATATATATATTATATTATTATTGTACAAATAATATATATATATATACAAAAAATTGACATATTTAACTTAAACAAGTCAGAAAGCACCGGGATATTCAATCAAATATCCAATGGCTCGTTTTTAAGCAAGCCTTTTTTCCCACCTTTCCTGTGGTCTCTCTGAAGCTATGCTTAGGATTATTTGATTTGAACGTTCGGCGGCAGCAGTACTAAAGAGGCCTTTAGTGGTGTGTGCGACACTCCAGGAGCAAAATGAGCTTCGATCCGTCCCAGAGGTAGCCCATCAAGAGGTGGGGAGGTTAGTTAGTCGTCACGGCCATCTAGACCTTGGCCCGGGAAAAGCCTGCCAGAATCAATGCTAATTATGCTGCCATCTGCGAGGTGGCTGGGCTAGGTTGACACCTGTTCACATCCAACGCCACGCACGGAAACTTCCATCACGGCAGGAAACAAGACTCTCAGCCTCCGGGCCGATAAAAAACGCTTGAATTATTGGGCATTGACAGCTTTCGCAGCCAGAGCGGGAAAACCATTTCACGAAAATCAGAGCCCTATTCGTGTACAAAAACCAGTTGGTCGACACGCAATAAGCACCTTGAAGGAAACGCCGCTAGGAAATCTCAGGAGTATGAGTGAATATCTTCTTTCTTACACGGAAATAGATTGTACGCAGTCTTCCTCGAATGACCCTCTTTCTCTGGTTTTTGCCGGTCGAGTTGTTGGTGTCTCAGTTGGTGATGAATGCATCTTGCTGTGTATCCTTCCACTTCATTTATCACAACGAAGACAACAAGGAAGTGGACTTGATTAATATTTTTTGGTGGCAGGGTGGAGGGGGGGGGGGGGGGGGGGGGGGGGGGGGGGGGAGGGGGATTTGGTGGCGTCTTTCGGCAGCTGATCTTTCCCGGCCCACATTAGGTGGAGTGGGTGGTCTGCAAGAAAGGAAACCGATATACAGAGTCTGGGTGTTGGGTGCTCACTGTGAACAGAGGGGGCCCTGTCAATGATTTACCCCCCCCCCCGCCCGCTCCTTTGGATAGGGATCTGCCATTAAGGAGACATGACAAACAAATGAGGCCAATTTCTCTTCCAATGTCCTCATCTGATATGTCAATAAGAGGCCCGGCACGGCGAGATGCTCCCACATAGATTTTCCCTTGAAGCGAAAGCAATTGGCGAAATGCATCTAACTTTCCTTTGGATAGGTGGATCGCTCGGATGAAAAACAAGTAGCAAGTGCAGACAAAACATGAGTGATTTGCATTAGTATTCAATGTATTTGCGTTCACCGCTGGTGAAGTTATGCTTATGTTAATTCAAGCTAACCTCAGAGAGACAGACAGACAAACGGGCAATCGATCGATATATAGATAGACGGATGGATCGATGGATGGAGGGACAGACGGACAGACAGACAGACAGACAGATAGATAGATAGATAAATAGATCACTTTAAGTGGTGTTGTTTATTTATAAATGATAGAGCAGAACATGTTTCCTGCTCTGGTAGCCAAGCAGAAATCAAAGCACATTAAAATCGGAAACAACATTATAGGCCCGTGTGGTATGATGCTTAAACATAGAGTTATGGGCCTAATCTGCCGAGAGTACGACCGCGTCAATGGGCATTCATTAAGAATGCAGCTCATAAAGTCAAATGTTTTTCAATAAATATCTGGGAAATGAGACAGAAGATACTCCACCACGCTCAGACTTACAATGGCAGCATATGCTGAGGTGGATCGAGTCCCGTGGCTTCGGTCTAATCTGGTTTTCTCTCTCTCTCTCTCTCTTTCTCGGACTTAGAAGATAAATTATATCGTTTTTTTTTCTCATTATGTTAATGAAAACACTCGCCATATTGCATTGCTGTTATTAGATGGGTAAGGGAAGACAACAGAGTTTCCAATGCGATGCGGTGATGCTGAGCCTTAATTGATCACAAACAGGCTTCTGTTGGGTAGTGGAGTGAGGTAGCCAGTGGAGGAGAATTCAACAGCTGGCTTGTTATTTGTGTCTTGTTAGTTAACATTATATATGTTTTATGAGGTGGCTAACGTTGTACCCGACAAATTTGAATACGTACATGTACGTGTCTAAACCTTTTTATTTTCAAAAAGTGAAATTTAACTATTATTTGGGGACCATCGTCAGCTTTGTTTATATTCAGTGTTCATCTGTCTTTCTATTTCTCTCTGGTCTATATTGTCTTTCGGCTAGCGTTATACCGTACTCGGTCACTAAAGTTTGTCCACAAAAAAAATTCAAATATGATCATTGAGAATAAAGACTAACGACTCCCATTTTTACGACTCTCAACTACAGCTGCCTCTCTGCGTTCTGTGCCAGAGTGGGTCACATACTGTTCCAGTGAACAGAGGATGTGTAGTTTATATGACGTCGACTAAACCAAGACCAGGAGACGTGGTGCAATCCTCAGGTTGTTAAAAGTTGTCTGAGAATGCGTTGTGTTTACCCACACGACCAAACACAATGTCTTTATGTAGTCGTTGATGTTGGGGTTTTTTTTCTCCGAGGGAGGTGGGGTGGGGTGGTATAAACGCAAGGTCTCAGACGCAACCGCCTTAAATTCCAAGGTTGCACTTACGGCCAGCAGCGGCTGGACGTCCTTGACCGGAGCCAGACGCAGGGGTCCAGCGAGGGCCGTTTGGGGCCCTCGACAATGTCATTGTTATGGCCTTTGTCATCTCAATTAGCGGACGAGTGCTAAAACACAGCGCTCTAAATGGCAGGCATCGGTGTTAACCTGGGACGTAGCGCAGCGCCCATAAACCCCCAGCACTTATGCCGCCGCTACTGCTGACCGCGCTGTTTGTCTCTTATTACCGTCCCAGAGGTTGAGCTAATGACCTTGCCCTGCGCGCAAAGTCACTGCAGCTCCTCTCTTCACGTCGTCAACGAGAACCCAGACACGCAGTCCCACTTTTTTTTTTTTACATCCGTAAAGCGATTCCTCCGTACCAACCCCCTGTGTTACAGTATAGAGTTAGAAAGACGAAGGAAAAAAAAAAAAAACGAAGACAGAGTGAGTGGATCCTTAATTGTATTT
This sequence comes from Merluccius polli, assembly GCA_030340625.1. NCBI lineage: Eukaryota > Metazoa > Chordata > Actinopteri > Gadiformes > Merlucciidae > Merluccius > Merluccius polli. The sequence continues at coordinate 135,625 of JAOPHQ010003742.1, forward strand.
CCAGCTGATTAAATTAAGCTCCCCCATTTTAAGGTCAATGTATTTCTGTAATCAGTTGTCCCTTTTGATCATCCCAGGGAGTGGTGGGCCTTAAACTCAGTCCCCCGTTTGTAATGGGTCCTCCTGTCAGTGACTTATCGCCCGCGCTCGCGAGCGCGCGGTTTAATGTATCTAACGTTTCGACATAGGCAGAGCATGTAATATTGTGCATGTTAAACAGTCATTTCAATAAATAAGTGCAATTTCTGTACAGTTTGTTCCTGTGTAATGAAGTGAAATCTTGTTTGTGTTTCCCCCCTTTATTCTGACAAGGAAACCTACTCAAGCAAATAGGCGGGAATTAAAGCGGCTAAAAATTAAAAACCAGCACTATCTTTAACTGAGTTCCACACTATTAGGGGACATAAAATCAATTTCTCCCATGCTAAATAGTTTTGTTTTTGTTCAAACCGATTTTTTTCCCCTTACTTTCCGAAAGAGCATTTTTTTTTTTTTTCTCTTCTCTCCCTTCTTCTTCTCGTCCGTGTTGTCATTGTTTGAGTGTATAAGTGACCTTAACAAGAAAAAATGCAAATGATGTGGGGAAAAAGAAAATGGCTAACATTTATTTATTCTCGCTGTTCCCCTTGTCTTGTTGGTGTCATTAGAACAGCTCGCTGCATCCCATTCGCTCCCATTATCTCTGCTATCAACGGCAGCCCAGCAAGATTCCAGCAGGGCTATAAATACTTCCCTTGGACCCCATACGGCTTGCACATCATCTCCCAGACACAGCTTAATGATGGAAAAAAATATAATGTCTTTTTGCCCCCCCCCCCCACCCACCCCCCCCTACACACACACACACACACACACACACACACTCTCTATTCTTTCTGTTTCACATTCTCACAACAGCATGGGAAAAAAAGAAAGAAAGGGAAAATGGCAGCCAGCTTGCCTAAGTCTCAGACACATTTGGTTTACAACAGCCATTTGCAGGGAGGCATCAGGAACAACTTATAAAGGTGTGAATGGGAATGATAGATGGGTGCGCCTCGATCATCCACTGGCACAGTTTCTTGTCGATTGCACCAGGGTCACTCCTGCTGGCTCGGCGAATCCATTAAAGAGGAATGCAAAAAAGGGGGACACTTTATCTGAATTCATTATAAATGGATCTATATCTTATGTTTAGGCCAAGGACACAATTTGTATCACAATGCAAATATCTATCATTAAATGTTGACAGTTCATTTTTCCTGGCAAAGAAAGAAAAATGTTTTCTGCGCGGCAGTCTGTTCTGTTTTCTCCCTTTTTTTTTTCTTTCGTTCCTGGCAAAGCCGGGTTTGTTGTCCGAATTGAATATTTTTTTCCATAATTTCATAATGACAAAGTATCCAGTTTCAATGATTTATGTGTATTGTAATAATACAGGTATGTAGTAGGCCAAACATCCCCTAAAATATAAATGCTAACCTAAATATACAACCCAAAGTAGTGCACCTATTACATGAATTTTGTCACGTTGACTGAAAACAAATATGTATTTTGTGTTTCGGGTAAATTGAAAATGCACAACGACGGCTGAGCGATCACAGCAAGGGGAAGATTTGTACAAACACTGCTCAAAACAACACGGCTGGCTAAATCCAAGCTAGCAAAAAGCTAGCGCAACGCTTTAGCTGCGTTGCTACACCTCCCATCCCTGCTCTTCCTTTAGGGGGCCACCCACCCCACCTACCCAACACACACACACAAAAAAAAAAAATCGTTTCTGCACCTCGGCCCCAAACTTCGAGTAAAACAAATATATATATAAATAAATAAATAAATGAAAGCCGGGGCGTAGCTGGGTAACTGTCGCTGTTCCCATGGCTGCGCGTGTCAGTCAGGGTAGCGGTTGTCGTCGCTATCTAAATAATGGCCGTAAAAAGTGTGGCTAACGGTGTCCTCTGAAACGTGCTCAGGTGGAAAGGACTAGACAAACAGAGACGGCCATCGCGCACACAGTGCTCCCTGACACAGAGGACAAAGTGAGGGCCTCATTTCCTCTCCTCTAATCAGTGTTTACATCCAGTATCCCCCCCCCCCCCCCCTCCACCACCACCACCACCAACACCCCCCCCACCCTCTCTCTCCCTGTGCCAATGGCTGGTGACCGAACAAGACATGTATCAATCAACAGTGGTATTCCAGTCCAGGAAGCACGCACACACACACACACACACACACACACACACACACACACACACACACACAACCAGAACTGTCTTGATACCATGGGGGCCCTGCTATCATGTGGATCTAAGTGTCTTTCCTTTGCGTCCTATAGTTCATTATCTCTCTCTCTCTCTCTCTCTCTCTCTCTCTTCCTCCCTGCCTCCCTTTCTCTATGTCTCTCTCTCTCTCTCTCTCTCTCTCTCTTTCTCCTTCTCTCTCTCTCCCTAATGGGTGCAGAGAAATTACAGCTAATTAAGGATGTAAATGGTGGCGGAGAGTGACAAAGAGCTGCCTTCTAATTTTGCATTAAATTGTCTCTTACCTCAGCAGAAAAATGTATCAGAGGAGGCAATGTCAACTTTTAGTGGGGCGGGTTATTTGCATTACCGCGCACATTAATTCTGCCGTTATGTGCGGCGCCTGCAGAGCGCCACGGTGGATGTGAAGTGTGTGTACATGCTAAGCTATGGATGTCTCAACCCCCTGGAGTCAGCATGATGTGTTAACAAATGCGGGCAAAGGCAACTGCAGCATGTGGCATGCCAAACATGTGCACGGACACACACACACACACACACACACACACACCTAGAAATGTGTATGCATGTGTGTATGCATATGCATATAGTGGGTGGGTATGTGTGTGTGTGTGTGTGTGCATGTGTGTGTGTGTGTGTGTGTGTGTGCGTGTGTGTGTGTGTGTGTGTGTGTGTGTGTGTGTGTGTGCATACATGCCTGTGTGGCTGTGTGTGTATTTTACTTACAATGTACACACTGTACCACAGATGTTCTGCAAGGTCAACGCTTGGCAATAAACACTGAATGATCGCAGGTTCACACCAGTCACAAGACACAAACCACAACATAGAGAGAGAGAGAGAGAGAGAGAGAGAGAGAGAGAGAGGGAGGGTCGGGGGGGTGGAGAGTTAAACTAAGATGCTCCCGCCAAAAATGGGAATTATTCGCTAATTGTCTTTGCGGTCATCCTTGACTCGCCAGTGGGGCGGTGGGCTTAAGGCTCAGCCAATGGAACTAGTCACCACGGATTGCTCAGGTCAAAGGGCACGCAGGTAAACATGCGCTAGGTGCTGTGAGCTGTGGGCTTTCTGAGTCCCAGGGAAGATTAGAAAGGCAACACTGACTAAGCTAAGCTAAATGCAACGGATCCATAATCACATTGGGGTCCAAAAATGAACACCTGCCACCAGGCAACGGTGGATAAATTTGACAATTTTGCAGGTAAAAAAAAAAAAGGTTAGGGTTACATATTAAAACAATTGCTTAGCCAATCGATTGTTCCACTCTGGCAGGTAAAAAGACACAATTTGAAAAGTAAATTTTAGACCCTCATTGACATTAATACAAAAAACGGTGTCAGTGTATTTTATACGTCTCAGTGCCGCAACACTGCTATGCGTTAACATTGCGGGTTTTGTATTATGACTCTCTCCTTGGCTACGACCTTTTTGGCGGTGCCACACATTCATCTGCTTGGCCATTGATTGGCCCCCATCACGTGAAGGGCCCCATCATTCCCTCAGCTGTTGGTACATTTCATCCCCTTCAATCCATTTACATTTAAGCACAGCTCTGCTTGGCCTAATTAGTTCCATGACTCCATTAGTCTACATTGTGGTCAATCCATTCATCACTTTGCATGTTAGTTAAAAGCCCATTCCTCTGATCCTGTCACTAGCCACCCGCACCCCCCCCCCCCCCACCCCACCCTTCCCCATAACTATTTTTTTCCTCACATGGGTGGAGAAGGGGTGGATCATGGGTAACTAATTACCATGAGAATAATATCACTGTTGGCTTCAACGGCCTTTGGAAACTAAGCGTGATACGATGATAATATATTTTACTGTCACATATAGACGCAGATTTGCCCACGCGTCACAGTCACCGCAAAGTGTCCACATTGTGACCGCTTTAATATCAATTCAGAATGACAGGTTTCCCCACGAAGCTGGAAGGCTTGTTTCAAAGTGGTCGTTTGATTGGAGGAAGGAAGGAAGGAAGGAAGGAAGGAAGGAAGGAAGGAAGGAAGGAAGGAAGGAAGGAAGGAAGGAAGGAAGGAGGGAGGGAGGGAGGGAGGGAAAGTAGGAAGGAGGGAATGAAGGGAGGAGGGAATGAAGGGAGGGAGGAGTAAAGGGAGGAAGGAGGGATGAAAGGAAGTACAGAAGGATGGATAGAACAAGGGTAGGGAACAAAATCAGAATAGTGAATGGTGCCTTGCAAAAAAGTGCACGAAGAAGAGGGGGAATGCGAGTGGAAGAGAGAGAGAAAGAGAGAGAGAGAGAGGGAGAGAGAGAGAGAAAGAGAGAGAGAGAGAGGGAGAGAGAGAGAGAGAGAGAGAGAGAGAGAGAGAGAGAGAGAGAGGGAGGGAGAGAGAGAGCTGGTAATGATCCCTGTATTGAGACACTTGGCTCGCCCACTAGCATACTGGCTCACATGGTCCGCTGGCTGCAAAGTTGCTGAGGTCTAAAACTCACATTATGCCGTTGGAGAGAAAAAAGAAGAAAAAAAAACGACAACCAGGACCGCGACACACTCCAGCTAATTCATTTTCAAACGTAATGAGACATCAGCGTGGTGTAACGTTGTGTTGCGTTATATACACCGTATATTATGTTACATGTTATACACGGCTGTATACAAACAGAACGCATGTTGCGATGTTTTGGGTTGGGGTTTTTTTGCAGTCAGCCCATGCACCAAGTGTTGTGAAAATGTATGGACAATTTAAAAAAAAAACTACACTTGGATCTAAACATGTAGACTTATGTAGGTTGGGGTGCAGATGTATGGTCTGTTCCAGTACTTTCACAATCATACCTGACTTTAGGATTCGCCGAGGGGGAACCCTTGGCTAAGTTTAAGGGGTATGTGGGCAGTGGTACGGGTGCCGGAAAATGTCCCTTATTTTTTCCCAATCCCAATGTTGACGGCTATGGTTTGAGGTGCAGTCCGTAATACGTCGTCTCAGGATACATCTCACAGGGTCAACTCCTTCCCAGGTGAGGCGAGAGACCCTAGCAGGAAGACCCTGCTAGAGACCCCCCCCACTTTCCAATGCACCCCGTGACCTTTGACCCCCCCCGTATTCTCCCACAAGCTCTTCTGTCATTCATTGAGACGCGATTTCCTCATGTAAGCTACCTCTCCCTCTCTCGCTCTCTCTCTCCCCCCCTCTGTGATGGATGAGCCACAATCTGGGGTCTGTCTCAGCTTGTCCATCACGGCCCCCGCGATTAGGAATTAAAAAACTGCAAACGTTTCACAAAAGCAACCCCACACCCCACCCACCGCCTCTCTCCCCACACCACACCTGCCACACCATCACCATGACCATCACCATCACAGACAGAACCACACTGACACCACTCCAAACATGCCGCACAGAGCCCACACACACACACACACACACACACACACAAGCACCCATATCCCCCGAATCCCACGGCGGCACCAAACACCTCCATTCATCAAAGCGGAAAGACAGAAAAAAAAACACATCATTTATTTTGTACTTCCCCGATAATTTACTTTTTTTTATTTTGCACCCACCGTTTTTTTTTTTTTTTTTCTCCCTCCCTCCCCCCCTCCCCTCCCCTCCCCCCCCCTCCCCCCCCCCCCCCCCCCCCCCCCCCCCCCCCCTCCCCCCCC